>JALPQI010003178.1:0-96191 GCA_025490895.1 Thaumatotibia leucotreta | reverse complement strand
GTACTACCCAGCTAGCACAACTTTTTTTTGCTTGCAAAATATGGTTTTATACTGTCCTATGGTGTCTAAACAACATACCAAAAATGCAGCGATACTACTTGATTTGCGAGTTTAGGGTAAAATTATGTACGATTTGACCGTACTAAAAGAGTATAAAACATTTTAGAATTATAGCTAACGTGAGACTCAAATATATTTAAATATTTAGCAACTGGGTTACTCACGTTATTTAAGTCGATAATTATGAAACATATACACATAAGTATAAAACATTTTGCAATGTTGGGTTATTTTGAGGTTTTTCCAAAAAAACTGGTCCCGATCAGCAGATACAAAATTCATTTTTGTAATTTGGTCAGGGTTACCAGTCACAATTTTCAAAGTATACGAAACAAGACTATGAAATTATACAAAATCCAATAAAATTATACAAAATAAATGTTTGTCCTTGGAGTGACAGAGATAGTAGTACGAAATTTATAATTTTCTCTTTATGTATCCGATTATACAAGCCAATTCAGTATACATAGAGCAACCAAATTATACAAAAATTTCATCCAATTATACAATCTGGCAGCCCTGAATTTGGTTGTAACTATTTGTACCTTCCTAAGGATAAAGCGATAACCAAGTTTTGTCAGTCTCCGTAGCCTAGTTGGTAGTGAACCTGCCTACGAAGCTGGAACTTCCGGATCGGAATCCCGGCGAGGGCATTATTTGTGTATTTATTTATCACAAATATTTGTTTTTTGGTCGTAGCTGTCTATAGGTAATTGTAAGCCTGGCTTGAAATAAAAATAAACAAATCATTATTATGCCTCATTTTTAGTCATCGTTATCAACGTGCACTTTCCGTGGCAATGGGTATGGTTGACAGAAAAAGTAACAATCATGACATTGACAATTGTATATTGTTATTTTACTTGAAAATAAAACAGTACCTACTTACCTTAGGATACCTACACACAATTTTTTATCCTACTTTAAAAAGAAAAAAATGGAATGAAATTAATTTGTCACATAATAGTACTTTAAATAACATTTTGTGAAATCTATTTTTTAATCAAAATGAATATTGAAGTAACTATTTCAAGTGGAGTAAGATCAGAGTTATATAATTGATTTTTCAATTTGATGTGTACGCTTGACAGCCGAATCTGAAGAATACATTTTAACCAGCATCATTAGAGTAAGTGATTAAAAGACGCGTAGGGAATTAATTATAATAATTAAAATTACTATAATTCGTGAGATATTAATAATTGATAAAATATACCTCTGTATTAGATTTTTCTGTCAACCATACTTTGCCACCAATACGGCACGTTGATAACGATCACTACAGTCATTTTACACAAATTAACCTAGACCTAGCCGAGGATAGGTTATAGGTTAGCGCGGGCTAAATTTCCGCAACTCGACGTCAAAAATTTTGCGCCTATTTTGCGTGATGGGTTGTCGGCACTACTCTTGCCAACCCAGCTCTACCAGAAAGCCTAGCAGACCCTTGATGTTATGATGATATAACCTAGTCGAGGATACGCTTTATTGTGAATAATAAGCGACTATTTATAGTCGCTTATTATGAACGTGTGGTGACGACAGTAAGAATACATTTGTCATCACCTCAACTCTTCCTGTGGGTGTCGTAAGAGTCGACTAAGGGATTGAAGTGTCACTGACCATTCTACAAGATTGATGATGGGCAGCAGCGTCATCATAGTGGACACATTACTGCGATCGCCAATCCGCTTGACCAGCGTGGCGATTATGGGCATTTACCTCCTAATGCGTCTATACGTATAGTTAATAGGAGAGGCCTACGTCCAGCAGTGGACTATCATAGGCTGATGATGACGATGATGATAAATATGAACAATAGATACTTAGATACATACACAGATACACACTTAAACATATTGAATTCACGACCGATCAACAAATATTTTTGTGATAAATAATACAAATAATGCCCTCGCCGGCATTCGAACCCGTAACCTCCAGCTTCTTAGACTGGGTCACCAACTAGGCTACGGAGGCTGACAATAAAATCGGGATAAAATAACCACTTTTTTAATTTAATTCAATAGTGTGAACCCTGCACAAGCACATTTAAATTCTCCGCCGGAAAACTGAAATGATTTTCCCACATAGAAATGCTTTATGTGGAATTTCGCACGTCGCGAGGTTTTCCGGGATTGTTTAAAACTGTTTTGTCGGATTCTGGAGGCTTCTATTGTGGTGGAGGTTAAAACATTTCATAGTATTGTATGACGATTTAAATAGAGGTGTTTTTATTAACAATCCGCGTCAGTACCTGGGTCAAAATTATTTTCGTTGTCTTGTTTCATACTACTCTGTCACGCTTTTAGTTGCTGTTTCGACTCAGTATTTAAAAAAAAATCCGGTGCACTTGTATTTCTTTTTCATGCTAGATTTTAACCCATCGAATCCCAGGCATTTGGAGCGCTTATGTACTTCCGCCATCATATGATGACGCTGGGGCTCAAAGGGTTCATCCATACATCAGAAGTTGAAAACAAAACATCATCTCATACAAAAATTACGCCTTGAGCGCAGCGCAAGTAGTCGCGGGCTCAGTGCTTGATAATGTACACTTATTCATAAACGTCTGCTAACTTAACAAGCCGCTAATAATTGTTTGTCCCTTTCGGTCTTAACAATGTGTCCATAAGAGCAAAAGAGATAAACAATTATTAGCGGCTTGTTAAGTTAGCACACGTTTATGAATAAGGGGGTTAGGCTCTCGGGGAACCATGTGGCGCGCCCGCAGGAGGAGTTGGGGTGGTGACAATTGTGTTCTTACTGCCGTCACCACACGGCCAGACTCATTGCCTGATAATGGAGACCTAGGCTCTCCGAAAAATGTCGCAAATAGTCATTAAATACATTTTCATTATCATCATTATCAGCCTATGTTAGTCCACTGCTGGACGTAGGCCTCTCCTATCTAGTCTAGACGACAAACGGGTCTTAATTGTGTAACCTTACATAAAATATTACCCTGATGTTTCGAGCGCGACGTTGCGCTCGTGGCCGCAGGCAGAATGACATTTGTCCTTGAAATATTAATAAAAATCGTGCAAGTTTAAACTAATACATGTTGCTCACATTCAATCACTAAGTATGTACCCACAAGTTGCATTACTAACTTTTTTCTCTTTTCCTTTGTATTTCTATCTTTCACTATTGTACCTTGTACGTTATGTAAGATAATTTTTACTTCACTGTAATACAGTTTTTTAACTAGTACAGGAAGTAATGAACTCATCTACACCTTCTGTAAAACCTCAACATATTGGTGCATAATGTTTAGTACACAGTAAGCTGATGAATTTTGTACTTAATGGTTAATGGTTCTGTTACACAATAAATAAATTTATTATTATTATTATATTTGGTGTTCAAAATTCACTTATTCAGTACGTTTTGTCGAATAAACCTTCATTCGTTTCTGCAGAATCACCATCGTTTATCATATTGCCTTTATCTTAGCCGGAGAATAAGGTTCTGACGATTATGAAGTGCTTCGGGATAATTGAAATAGACTTGTATTTTTGGCAAAGTATATTATTGAGATTTTTCCTTGTATATAAATACAAATAAATAGTTTATTTTATGAAATTATTAAAACGAAGATACATTTTATGATTACACCCACACTAAGCATATAATCTGTCTCGTGAGGGAGATTATACGACTAAACTTCTACGATTAGGGTGAAGACACATTTATCAGCATGCGTACGCATTTTGTCTAATAAAATTGACTGTTTAGTACTTATGAAACGTGTAAGCATGCGTGCGCGTGCCGAAAGCTGGACGCGGTCCCATACTAAACCGACATTTTCTATAGACAAAATGCGTACGCATGCTGATAAATGTGTATTCACCCTTATTATGTACGTGATCGAATTTTCTTTATAGAAGTAGGTATTTATTAGGGATTCTATTTTCGGTATTTATATGAGAGGGGTATTTAAAAAGCACACTTAAAAATATGGAGTACAATCACAACCCCAACAACATTGCTCTAAAATTGTCTTTGCATAGCGAAAAAAAAAATAATCAAGTAACAACTTATAGATACTAACTTATCATTCATTTAATATTATTAAACAATTTTTTTCCTAAAAAAAACAAAAATACGGATTCGAATCCCGTGACAACCAGAGTCTTTGGCAGTTGATTTTTTCTATGGTAAGCACATCTGTTCCTACATTGTGGGAGTTTTTTTACAGTTGCAAGCTTGATCCTATGATGTCTTTTGCCATGACAAAATAAAAAAAATTGTTCATGTTCCAAACAGACTTTTGTATTAATATAAGGTCAAAGCTCATCGAAAATAATATAGAATCCAATCATCGTTTTTCACGTTGTCACAGACAGGCAGACTAAAAAGAAAGATCTTTCAAGATTCCTTTTGTTTTTGTTTGATGAGCAGACAGCTTCTGCGGGTGATGGGAAAGAATAAAATGGAAAAAGTTACTAGAATCTTTAGAAACAGAAGGCATCTTGCAGCAAGGTACCCCTTAATATTTCACATGCCTTTAGTTTTCGAACAAATTGTAAAATAGGTACTTATAAAAATAAATTGATTTTTTAATTAGCTCGCTGATTTGAATATCAGGATTATATACAGGGTGACATTATGGGTCGTGAAGCAAGAGTGAACAGGGACGGTCACGTTGAGCAACTTTTATTATAAGGCATTCTGTAACGACAATTAAGTACGATATCTTTAGGAAATTAAACTTGATTGTATATTATAATGTCGCTTATCTTATAATTTATAAAATTAACATCAAAAATTATCTGATGGTGAACTGAGTTTTTATTGATATTTAGTGCTTAATTATTGTTAGAAACCTGAGTGCAACTAAGATTTTTTTTTATGTCTTGGTAATTGGGTGTCCCTAAAAGTCAAAAAGCTTTTTAGAGATGACCTACAAATCACGAAATAAATATCCTAATTACGTCTCATAATTTCTATTATAATAACACGTTTACCTCCCGTACTGCTCCACTAAGTGCTAATATTGTGCCTATCTATTGATTTATTTGGTTAAATTCCTATTCCCCATCGTGAAAGATGCTCACTCTGTATTAAATTAGTTCTTACTGACTATTATGTGCTGATATTATTTATCATGGATCACATAACATCATCATAGGCTGAATTCGGCTGCCCTATATCAAAACCTAGTAACTGCTTTAGACCAAATTTTACAGGAGAGCATAAAAACATAAAAGTGTCTGCCAAAATTTTTTTTTTAAATAATAGATAAAAAACTGAACATAAATCGGTTGAATACTAATCACTGTATCAATTAACATCGTAATCATATAATTTACTCTTAATACGCACGTTTTATATCCCTTACTAACTTTGAAAACGTATTCAGCCATATCAATTTCGTCCATATCCCAAGTTCAATACCTAGTAAGGGCCCTTACTAGGTATTGAACCATTATAAACTGGTAGTACCGTCATCAAATTCAATAGATGTTCTAAATTAAAACCTAGCGTTTTTTTCTGTTAACATAATTGATGGTTTTAAATGAAACGAGCACATTAAGAACAAGATATTTATCAAATAACATCGTAATCATATAATTTAGTCTTAAATTTCAAAAATTAATTGGCGTCACCCTGACCACCATGAACTAAATCAATAGATGCGTTGTTAACTGGAAGATCATTCCAGAAGGATTTCTTCGAATCCGGCCGGTAATGCCTCTGGGGATTGCTATGACAGCAGGGCTGGACTTCTCGTTGAATTTCGGCATGAGGAAGTCCAGCTCGTACAAAGGCTCTTTGAATCTGTAATATTAATAATAACATGACAACATATTCAATTAAAAGTTAAGATGGAAGAATATGAATGTCAAAACTTGTTTACCTTGTTTTTTTTCTTTTCCATTCATACTGGTTTTCAGGTTCGATTGTATATACGGTGGGATAATTTTTTTCAAAACATATAATTATCGTATATTTAACATTCATTATTTGAATTTATGTTGTTAAATCATTAATACACCTTTATTTAGCAGAAATATTATAAGCCTTTATAAACTCACAACAATATGCACTGATTAATTTGAAAAACTACTATTAAATGTATTTGTATTCAATTGATTTATAGCTTTGTACCGAGTTGACAAAAACTAAAGATGAACGGCAGACAGGCAAAATGGCCCTGTGAGGCTATGACTAATGACAATAAAATGGGACAAAATAGGAGCCTAGTAAAATAATAAGCCATTACAGGAATGTGGAGGTATTTCTATTTAGTGTATAAATACTTACCTAGTTTCTTTTGCGTTTTGGCTGCTGTTGCTATTAATAGTTGCTTCTATCAGGCGTTTCGATCTATGAAACTGTAAATGACGTTTCATTTTGGACAACATAACTATCAAACCACACAAAATTTCAATTGACACGCGTGTGATTGCGCTAGCGCATCGCCGCGGACTGACTGAACGCACATACACTCCACGACCCGCACGCCCCTCGCACTACGATGCTCAGATCAAAAACCTAGTATGGCTCATTGACCAGGCCAATACCTAGTATGTCCAAGCGACTTACTAAGTTTTGATATGGGATATATGCCTTACTAGGATTTAAACTGGTAAACCGTTACTAGACATGCGACTTACTAGGTTTCAAGGCATTTAAATCTCCGGTAATAAAGCCGATTTGCGAGCTGGTGTCTTTGTAGTCGGTTGCGGACTTACTAGGTAAGTCCAAAAACATCAAAAAATTATTTTCTAAGAATTTGACCCTTACTAGGTTTTGATATAGGGCAGCCGTGATGATAAGATGTTATGTGATGATTATTTATCAGTTTATTCTCGTAAAGCCCAATGTGCATTTAAATGTACCAAATTGAACCCTAGGCAATTTGAGAGCTGTGTCGAAAAACAAGTAAGAAAGTTTTTACAAATTAATTGATAATAGACACAGTTTTCGAGTGGCGATAAATGAAACCAGGCATAATGATTAATTAGTGTAATCATTCATTAGCTGTCAACGAGCATTTGAGTGTGTTGCTTTTCATTGCGCCCCGAATTATTTCAGACGGATAATTTTGTTGCTCTAATTTTCAGTAAAAGTTATCTTTATACTTGTTATGTCCTAAACTAACGTTAAGAGCTTCGCCCGTATAAGACTTACATTGTATGTTTAAGTGGAATGTGTATATAGACATAGACATAGACAGATTTTATTTGGCATCAAGTTTTCAAAAACAACAATTAAAAATAAAATAATAGACAAGAATTACAAGCAAATGAATATAGTAAGCTTATATATATATAGTAAGCTAAAGTCAGTACGTTAAAACAAAATAATATAACAGGACATGACAAGGAGAAAAAACTAATTTAAACTTAATCTTAAAACCACACTTATAAGTACTAACATAATCGATTAACAAAACATCATGAAGAAATTAATAAATAAAATTAAGAAATTATATACACTCGCGGTCAATGAATACGGGTCAGATGGATTTTTTCATAGAAAATACTGGAAACATGCTGATTACAAATATTTAAAATAAATATTTATAATACAAGTGGAACCGTTTTTAATATCAGATTGTATTGGAATTTCGCTGAAGTTTTCACCCGATCCGAAAAACACTGAACTTTATCGTCAAATGACTCCGTAGATATAAAAATAGCAACTCATGATTAAAAAACTCATATTACCATACATTTTCGTCTATACAAACCGACCTAAAGTTTTTTGGATTTATTTATAAATTTAGGGAAATTCCAATACAAACTGATTTAAAAATAGATTTTAACTGCACTATATTTTTTTTGAAAAAATGTTCGAAATCTCCATGTTTGCAATATTTTCTATGAAAAAAACCACCTGGCCCGTTTTTATTGACCGAGTGTGTATTACGGAAATAATCTAATAATACTACTTATATTTTAGCTACTAATAAGCTTCTATCATCTCATCTACTTTGTGGTAAAAACCCAGTTCGCATTTAGTAAGTACCTTGTCGCTTTGACGTCGTTAATGAGCTTCTCAGGCAACTAAACGAGCTATTAATGCCACACGGTTCCAACGTGTGTTAATGATTATGCAAAACTTAATCGACATTAGCTTGAGTTTCGCTATAAACCTTATCATGTAGATAATGACGTCATAGTGTACGTACAGTCGCCTTCATATATATTAGAGCGTCCGGAGCGCTCAAAAATATCTAAACACGCTTCTATCGCTATGGGAATAAAGGCGTGTTCAGATATTTTTGAATGCTCCGGACACTAGATCACATTCAGGTGCCCACGCCAGAAGTGCGTTCAAAAATCTTAGAGGTCGAATAAGAGGAGATATTTGGCGAGCCACAGTACGCGTTGTTGGAATCGCAAGAAGGATATGGTTTCTAGGCCCTTAGGCCGTCCTATACCTATATCAATACCTATCCTATCTGTATCTAAGCAAGATTAAGATCTTGCTTAGATACATATACAGGATAGGTATAGACATAGGTATAGGACGGCCGCACTACCTGTGCCACTAGCTCAGGGCAGTCGGAATCTCCGCGCATATAGTACACTAGCAGTTACCCGCGGCTTCGCCCGCGTACTAATATCTATTCACTGCGTGTTAATGTTTTCCCGCGATTATCTCGCATTTGCCTTAACCGATTTAAGTGTGGCAGGTGGTGCTTTTACCCGCGGTTCGGCCGCGTTTTATAAATTTTTATCACGGGCGTTTTAAACTTAAAACCTAAATTCGAGATGGCAAACTTGCAATTTTGACTTCAAATTCCGTAGGAATCACGCTATCATATTATGGTCATCTTTACCATCTGGTAACCGACAAATGTTTTTTATCATTAAAAGTTTACATACACTCACATAGGTGATTGTTGTGTTTTGATGATAAACTATCATTTGTCGTTTCCCAGGACTTACAAAGATGACCATAATTAGCCGAGCTGATTAACATTTGAAGTAAATCAAGATTGTTACAGTTTCTTGCAAATTTAACTTCTGCTTCATTATGATGATTACCACCGATTTTTATGACGGACAATATCGAAACGGAAATTGAATGAGGCAGCCTTTTTTGCAGTTTGTCAATAAGAACCTCTGGGATCCCGATACATCGAATTACACAATTGGATCAAAAATGACGAAATTTATGGTGACGGCTGTTTTGACTTTATAAAAAAACCTCTTGAATACACAGATAATATGTACTTTTGATTACTATCGCGTGAAAACTCAGGAAAACTTAAACGGTTATTAACGTTGGTTAACATGCTATATTTAGAATTTTTTGAATCAGAAATAAACACAAAAACGATACCCCTGTCATAACCCGCAAGCCCATGATACCATAAAAGAGGAGATGGTATTTCACGTACACCTCTGTACAGCGACACGATAGACTATAGTAACGATAACCATGTTGTTTTTTTACTGTTAACCTTTTTACCACTTTCAAGAGTTGAATTCTCAAAAAACCCTAAAACATCTCTTTAGTCATTTATGTTTGGGAATACTCCTGTGAAGTTTTGGATAAAAGAGCTTAAATAGTTTCCCCATACAAACTTTGGACCCCCATTGCACCCTCTAATGAGTGGATTTTGACTTAACCTTTTTTAGAGCACTCCTACACCCTCAAAGAAGCCTACGCGCTATATTTGGAATCTCTAGAACCAGAAATGAACATAAATAATAAAACTCTATTGTTTTTTTTTTCAAATTTTACCCCATCACACCATAACCGTGTACATAGTATTACACGTCCGCCGCGTTAAATTTTAAAATCTTTATTATTTTCGTGATCTACGTCCCGATAAACCATAGAAACGATACCCAAATTGATTTTTTCACTTCATCGCCCTTTTTACCTTTTTCAGGGGTTACATTTTCAAAAATCCTGCAACATGTGTTTACTCTATTACTTTGAAGAATACTCCTACGAAGTTTCGGACAAATAGTCTAACTAACTTTGTTTCGCCATACAAACTTTGGACCCCCATTGCACCCTCTAAGGAGTGGATTTCGACTCAACCTTTTTTAGAGCACCCCTACACCCTCAAAGAAACCTACGCGCTAAATTTGGAATCTTTAGAACCAGAAATGAACATAAATAATAAAACTGTATTGTTTTTTTTCGAATTTTACCCCATTACACCATAACCGTGTACATAGTATTTCACGTCCGCCGCGTTAAAATTAAAAATCGTTATTGTATTCGTGATCTACGTCCCGATAAACCATAGAAACGATACCCAACTTGATTTTTTCACTTCGTCACCCTTTTTACCTTTTTCAGGGGTTGAATTTTCAAAAAACCTTAAACATACCTTTACTTAATTACTTTGAAGAATACTCTTGCGAAGTTTCGGATAAAATAGTTCAACTAATCTTATTTTGCCATACAAACTTTGGACCCCCATTTCAACCCCTTAGAAGGTGAATTTTGAAAAATCCTTTCTTAGTGCTCGTCTACACCATAAAAGGAACCTACACGCCAAATTTGGAGTCTCTAGGACCAGGGGTTTAGGCTGTGCGTGCATCTTTGTCAGGGAGCTTCTTCTTTTATATATATAGATTACGACACAAGTGCAAAAAACATGAAATCCGAAACGAGTGGCGATGTTTTAAAACACGACCGATAGGGAGTGTTTTAAATCGACACAAGTTACGAATTTCGTTTTTGCACTTATCTCGTACGACGTTTTTTAGTACAGATGGCCCTCCGAAGTTTTGGACCTGACGTAAAATGATCCACTAGAGCCTAAAAAAGGCACTATCTGTACTAAAAATTACATCATGACACTGCTGCCCATTATCAATCTTGTACTCATATCAAAGAATGGTCAGTGACGCTTCAATCCCTTAGTCGGCTCTTACAACACCCGCGAGAAGAGTTGGGGTGGTGACAAATGTATTCTTACTTCCGTTACCACACGGCCATCATTTTCATCTAGATTAATTGTATCTTTTTAAAATTGGCTTTCTCAATAAAAGAGACCGAGTATGAGATTTTTTTTATTTAACTAACATGTTTCCAGTCTTCGCAGAGCATATCGGTGGTGAACCGAGGGGTGACCGCTCGCAGCGCTGAGATCGCCTCAGCGAGGTTCCGGCCAGAAGTGGTCACCACCAGCAGAAGAGTCAAAGAGAGCTGTATCTAGTTACGGACTAAGGATGGTCATCCCTTTCAGTGATAATTTAAATTGACGCTAAGTATGATCATCACTTTCAACGGTAGGTTAACTTATGACTATGCATGGTCACCACTTTCAGTGATAGTTTAACTTGTGACTAAGGATGGTCACCACTTTCAGTGATATTTTAAATTGACACTAAGTATGGACATTACTTTCAGTGGTATAACTTATGACTAACTAAGCATGGTCACCAATTTTAGTGATAGTTTAAATTGTCACTAAGCATTGTATCACTTTCAGTGATAGTTTAACGTGTGACTTAGAATGGTTACAATTTTAAGTGATAGTTTTACTTGTGTAAGAATGGACACCACTTTCAGTGATAGTTTTACCTATCAATAAGTATGGTCACCACTTTCAGTGCTACTTTATATTGTGATTACGGATGGTCACCACTTTTAGTGACAGTTTAACTTATCACTAATTATGGCCACCACTTTCATTGATAGTTCAACTATCACTAAGTATGGTGGTGTGTCGCTAAGTTTGGTTAACTACATCAGTGCAAATGACGATCACTAATGAGATTAAAGTAAGTTAAAAGATTGAAAAGAGGTGCATGTAATTTAAGGTCAGTATGTTCACCACTTACATTGATATTGGAGCAATCGTCACCATCAGTAAAGTTAGAGGACTGGAGGATCTAGTATAGTGAGTCACCAAGTTTAGTGAGGTTATAAGTTATAAATGTTAATTGTCACTAATTTGGTCACCACTTTAAGTGAGGTTATACAAGCTTAATGTGTTTTTACCTATGATCACCACAATTATAGTTCGGGAAATATTATTTGACCTATTCTTATCTCATTGACGACCTTTTGTCTTGCGTCATTAACAATAGAAAAGTGTTCGACAGCTGATTGTCAAATCAAATCAAAATATTTATTTGCATAGACACAGTTTAAGGATGTTACATTACATGTATCTAGCTTGCGTGCAAGCGTACAAATGTCAGCCATGAACACTATTATAACTATAGTAATAGGTACTAAATTCTAAATAAATATGCAATGTCTAATTAAAATTCATAAAATATAACAGTGATTATTAAAATGAGATAAAATACAAAAGTCTAGTAAGTGTTAACGCAAAACAAAAGGTCGTAAGTAAGACAACAGTCGGTCAAATAATATTTCTCAAACTATACTAGTACGTAGGAGTTGAACTGGTTTTATCAGGGCCCACATTATTATTATATTATGTTGCGATGCTCAATATAGGAAATTATTTATAGAACCAAAGTTAAATAAGATCAAAAATCGCGTGTATAATCTAATCTAACATGTGTAATTAAGGGTACCTTTGTCAATTTCGCATGGAGATTTAATTAAAATAATTACGTGGGTGGAGTTAAGTACCCACATAGACAAAGTCACTGGGTGACATTAGATTTGGGGTGACATTTTATCCTCGTAATGGTGGGCATCTTACTATTTTCTTTAATAGTTAATTATTGCACTAGTTCATTATGCCTAATTATGTTTAGTTACATACATAACTTTATCTACTTCCACAATTTTACCTTTATTTAACATTATCCACTGAGTAAAATACCTCTAAATATAACAATTCATTGAAATCACTCATTTTATATAAGAATATTCTAAAATGAATATTAATCGAAAAAAAAATCAAAAACAAGTTGACTTCATAATGTTAACATTAAGAAATGTAAGTTGAAAAATATTGTAGCCACAAGCTCTAAACAGCAATGTACGTACACTGCCATACATTTTGTGGTTTGTCTAACTTAGGCACTGGTCTCACCGCGAGCTACTAAGCTATGAACTATCGGCTATAAACACGAACAAAAGATACGCACTCCCGTGTAAATACCGAGACACGGCGATACTCGCCCAGTTATCTGCTATCACCGCGGGGTGAGTATCGCCGTGTCTCCTTTTTTTACACGGGAGTCTTTCTTCATGTTTATAGCCCATTATAAATAAATATTTTGGGACATCTTACACAAATCGACCTAGTCCCACGGTAAGCTCAATTGAGGCTTGTGATGTGGGTACCAGGCGACGATATATATAATAGATAGATACAAACATAGACAGCCATGATCAAGGAACAAATATTTGTGATAAATAATTACACAAAGAATGCCCTCGCTGGGATTCGAACCCGGAACCTCCAGCTTCGTGGTCACTACCAACTGGGCTACGGAGGCTGACAAATAGGCTGCCCATATTTCATAGCTTAGTAGCTCGCGGTGAGACCAGTGCCTTAGCACTTGATATACTTGTCACACAATGTACGCTTAGCAACAAAACGCACTTCGCTGCCCGAAGTATTACAAGGTTATATGCTGCACTTTTATCAACTTTAAATTTGAACTTTGTTACAATGACAGTTAAGTCCATATTTGTTTACAACAAATTTGCTACATAGAACCGTGTAATTATTGGGGTAGGGACATGCTTTTACAGCAATCACATTTTGTTGAATTTGATTGTCTTTATGTGTAACAGCGGCTTAAAATCAGTGCTGCCATGTAAATATGGCGATTCATTTTAATAGTACATTGTGCATCAAGGGATGTAAATACGGAATTGTTAACTCATTCTGTCCCCCACTCTACGAAATTCGTTAGTTACACAAAACGTGATTCGTCGAAATTCGTTGATTTCGTAGAGTGGGGGATAGAATGAGCATTCGCTCGTTTGGTCTAAATCCACCTTAAGATTAGGATTGAAAAAGCTCTGAGCAAAAAAAACATACAAGTTTAAGCATAATGTACAAATGAAATATAATGGGACGGGATGGGGTGGAATATTGTAGGGACAAGGGATGACGGAACCTGTAAAATTTCATGAAAAACTACCCAACTATAGTTCAAAAGCTCCCAACTATGGTCCAAAACTAAGTAAAATATCTTCGATTTAGTGTAATTATTATATTATTGACGCAGTTGTTACATAAAGTCTCCTCATTAATGATTAAAAAACTTAGATAAAACTAAAGTAAAAGATTTCCATTGATGCTTAATTACGAGTTGAACTTGTGGACCATAGTTGTAGTACTGGACTATAGTTGTATGATTTTACGGTACAATACAGGGTGGTCCAAACCTTGACGTCAAAAATTTTTTTTTAGATTCCTCACGTCATGAGCTATCAGAATATACCCCATGTATGTTAGCCGATTTTTTGTAGTTTTCGAGTTATGAATTTTTTTTTGAGAAATTCTGGAATGAAGAAATTTATTAATAAAAAAAAACTGTTGGGTTTTTTAACGAGTTTCTTTTTGTTAAAGTATTACTACAAATAAAGCATTTACTGAGAAAAAAAATAGCGTCCTCACTTTGATACAAGTAGGAAAAAAATACCAAATTAAAAATTTTACCCTAAAAACGCATCAAAATAGCATTAATGTACGTAAATAAAAAAATAAACATATCCCAAGGATTTTTCGTAATGTAAAGACTACCTTAGACCTTAACCTCGTGAGGCCCTGAGTCATATATATATTACATAACATTTTGACTTTATAGATATACTGTCAAAGTTAAGATTCGGTTGAAGTAAGTGACGTCACCAGGCCTCAGGAGGTTAAACCTTCGTAAAAGCAAAAAAAAAGTGATACTTAATCATGAGGATTTTTCGGAGTAGTCGGTCAAATAAACTTAAAAAAACTACTAAATTTTTAATTTCAAAATAAAGTGAAATTTCGTCTGTTTTGTTGTTCTTATCAATAAACAAAGACAGAAAATACCACGAAAACTCAATTTGTGTAGTTATTCAAGTCATTTTGTACTACTTCAAAATTTTAAGCTTTTTTAAGTTTATTTGACCGACTACTCCGAAAAACCCTCATTATTAATATCACTTTTTTTTTGCTTTTACGAAGGTTTAAGGTCTAGAGCAGTCTGTACATTACCAAAAATCCTTGGGATATTTTTAATTTTTTTTATTGACGTACATTTATATTATTTTGGTGCATTTTTAACGCAAAATTTTGAATTTGGTATTTTTTATACTACTTGTATCAAAGTGAGGACGCAATTTTTTTTGTCAGTAAATGCTTTATTTGTAGTTATACTTTCACAAAAAGAAAATATTAAAAAAACCCAATAGTTTTTCTTTATCAATAAATTTCTTCATTCCAGAATTTCTCAAAAAAAAATTTTCAAAAATTCACAACTCGAAAACTACAAAAAATCGGCTAACATACATGGGGTATATTCTGATAGCCCATGACGTAGGGAAACTAAAAAAAAATTTTTGACGTCAAGGTTTGGACCACCCTGTATACTCGTATTATATATATTATAGCTGACTGGGCATGGGCAAATTATAAAATAGTTGATCAATCTGAGATTTTATTTGAAGAATGAAAATAAAACTATTTAAATTGATTATATTATGGCGTATATTCATTAAATTTAATTACATCCCGACGTTTCGAATACTTTACAATGTTCGTGGTCTACGGGTGACGCCGTTTAAATAGTTTTGTTTCATAAGTATCTATAATATTATACCTTATGAAAATAAGTTCAAGTATTTTGCAAAATTTTATTAAAACTGTAAATAGACGTTACTTGTTCTATCTAGGATAAGTCTTAAGTATAATTTAACAAAAAAAATAGTTTAACAAATTGTTTGCCTTCCTTATTTCATTTAAGATAAAAGTAAATATTTTAAATTACGTATAATTCTTTGAAAGTGCAAATGTAATATCTAAATAAATAATGGACGTATTTATGCAAAAAGGAATCAACCTACAAGAATTTTTCGTTCTAATTAACACCTAAACTCAAAACAAAAAAGTAATTTTTTACGATTACAAATTAGTGTGGATTGGTTCCTTTTTGCATAAATACGTCCTAATATTATCGAAATATTTTCTCTATGTGCGTCTTTAAATTTTGTGTTTCGAAATTAAGTCCTAAGGCACAGGTCTCACCGCGAGGGTGTGAGCTACTAAGCTATGAACTATCTCAAGCTCGTGGTGAGACCAGTGCAATATACAGGGTGTAATCGATAAGTGTTTACAGGCCATAATTCCGTAAATATGAGAGATATCAGAAAACTTTTAACTGATATCGAAAGTACGTTACCCAACGAGTCAAATTACACAAATAACTTTTTCTAGATAGGTGAAGTAATATTAAAAATACTAAATTAAAACGCTCCCATACATTTAGTATGACGACTTAAGAGATAAAACTGTTAAGAGATTCGTTATTTGTACGAATACGTTGTAATAAAATAACATAAGACAAATCATGGATCATTTGATAACGGTGAAATGCCTCGGTAGTATTAAACTAGTCTTTGAATGAACGGTTACCTACTAAATGTATGGATGGGTTCGAAGTTAATATTTGGGATATTTATGATTTTATTTCAAAAAACTTATTAGTGTAATTTGACTCGTTGGGTAACGTTATTTCGATATCAGTTAAAAGTTTTCTGATGTCTCTCATATTTACGGAATTATGGCCTGTAAATACTTATCGATTACACCTTGTATACCTACAGTGTATTACCATGACCCATTTTACGAAAATGGGTAATAATACGCCACTGACAGTTTCCAATTATTAAGAGTTGACAAATATTTAAATTAACTGTACAATTTATTGTATTTTCTTCGAACAATCAATGTAACGCGTGTCCTGCTTACTTGTCAATCGCCGCGAGTGACTGCGGACTGTCATTGTCAAGCGCTACGATTCATTTTGAAGTACACTGCTTCCCACTGAATTTTTCTTCGCAAATTTTGCGACCCTCCACAATATACTTGCGCCACTCTGTTCGTTGTTCTGCGACCTTCTCCCAGTGCCGGTAGTCAATATGAAAGGCAATCATGTCCCTCTTTGCGCAGTCTTTAAAAAAATATAATTTGTTTATTTGGAGTAACCAAGGACTCATAGGCTTACACAGTTTTATACTTACATACACAATACAAAAAAAAATACAGAAATTACAGGCAACAGTAGTTAATACATTCGTCACAATTTTCTGAATGTATCAACTACTGTCCCGCTGGGAGCATGAAGGCCACAACAATGGCCAATATATTATAATATCATCATCATCATCATATCAGCCGAAAGACGTCCACTGCTGAACATAGGCCTCTCCCAACGATTGCCACAATGACCGGTCCTGCGCCACCCGCATCCAGCGGACTCCTGCGACCTTCACCAGGTCATCAGTATAATATAATATTATAATATAATAGTTGATACATTCTGAAAATTGTGACGAATGTATCAACTACTGTTGCCCTATGCGATTTCACCGTGAATTTCCTCCATAGACTGCATGTGTAAAAAGTGGTGCAGAAAGCTCTGAACAAAGTAACTTTACTTTCATTGCGACTTAAAAGCGAGTTAACACACTGTATAATATATCTTATGTGATATATGAAACCTTGAATTTGAGTTGAATTAGTTAATACACTCCGTCTCGTACAAAAAGATATATTTTATTTAATACAATAACAATTTCAGTAAGAAAATCCTCCTACATGTAACACAATACATTTGTAAGTTAAACATTCATTAAACTGTCTGAAGGTGATATAATGACATTGTTAACAAAGAAAATGACGCGAATTATAAACTGAGATTTAGATGCGTCGTATTTCTATGTCATTTGTTAATTAAACTTTAATAATTATTGCACGAAAGTAAAACACGTACAAAAGGTGAACTTGATATTTCTGTAAGAGTAGTGATATTGGGAATTAAAATATTATCGAACCGGGTTCACCGGCTCACGTCACCACATATTTAAGTCGAAGATTGATTGCTTGATATGTTTCGACCCATTGAGAAGGTCCTCGTTTGGAGCACCCTCGGTCAAAGCCCGACGCGTACTCACCGACCGAGGGTGTTCCGGGCGAGGACCCTTTTATCATTTATTTTATTTATTCAAAGAAAACATATACAGCATGACAATATAAACTAAAACACTGTACAATTTAATCTACACACAATATTAGATACAAAATATCATTATAATATATCATTGTCATCCATTAAGGTACCTCGCAGTACTTCAGACAATTTGCCCATCGGCTTGCGAACAGATCACATTCAGGCGCCCATGACAGAAGCGCGTTCAAAAATCTTAGAGCTCGAATAAGAGATCTTTGTGATATACGACTCGTATAGCCTTGTCCCTTTCTCTCGACCTAAACTAAACCATTAGTACATCATGGTAACCCCCCAGAATGGCATATTGACTAGGCAGGTCGCGCGGGGCGCGAGGGGAAGAGAAATTCAACTTATACGTAAAGTTTTTGCTTATTTATTGTTACTTCCTTTTCTTTGTAAGGTTTTTATTGCCTTAATTTATTTGCGGATTGCTGATAGAATTGTTTAGATAGCCCTTTAATAAACGTGTATGTAGTTTGATAGTTATTATATAGGTTGGTTTTTTATTCACCGGCCAAATTTTAGAGGGTTATTTCTAAAGTCATATTGATAGACTTTTACTATGGGACCGACATCCCATTAGAGAAAAAAATCTGATGTTCCATACATTTCCGCCTACTAATATCCCAGGGTGTATGGAACGTCAGTTTTCTTTTTCTCGTATAGGATCGAATGGGACTGATCGCATACTAAAAGTTCATCAATATAACTTTAGAATTAACCCCCTAAAGTTTGGCCGGTGAATGAAAACACATTCTATATTTAAAATTTATGATTATATAAAACACAATTCTATTAAACATATGCTTTTGTATTGATGAAAATAAATGTTGTTGAAACGCAGACACAAACGTAAAACTCAAAATACTCATAAAATAAGGATCTTCTGGCGACTGAAGTTTCATTGAAATTTAACGAGTGTAAAAAAAGTGATTTTTTTATTCGTTTATTTGTTAATAGCAATAAACATAAAATGTATAAAAGACAAATTGATTTCGATTATTTTGTTCTCTTTATATTCTTATATTAGGAATAATTTTATATCCTTACAAATCTGAACCCCCTTATTCATAAACGTCTCCTAAGTTAAGCCGCTAAGTATTGTTTGTCCCATTTGCTCATACAGACTTATTGATAAAACAAAGAAGGACAGACAATACTTAGGAGCTTGCTAAGTAACGTTTATGAATTAGGGGGTAAACCTGTAAATAATTATTTAAGAATTTTCCTATTAAATTGTGAACAAGTTGAGGCAGATCCAAATTTCGAATTAGTGGTTTTGACATAACATTAATTTTGTGTAGTAAACGCTATATCAAAACCGTATTAATTCAAAAAGACAATTCAAAGTTAGAATCGGCCTTTACTTGAGATAGATAGTTATAGTAAAAAAGAAATTGAAATATAAATGTTAAAAATTCTTGTTGTAGGTAAGTGAATTGGTAAGTTAGTATTTGTTAATATTAAGAATCGACTGATTGTATTTTAATGATATTAAGGTCATTGTGATTGTTTAAATAAAATTAATATGTGGACAGTTTTATGTTTTTGTTTCATTTTACATATTATTACTACGTACCTAGTCTATGTATAGTCGTCATTAGATGGGTGAACTGTCTGTTATTACCATGGTTACTGTCTCCCGAGTAACGCTGGTTTTATGCAAAATTATGTTACTTAAATTAAATAAATGTTTTGAGTCTCTTTAAAGAAATTTCAAAGAGACTCAAAGATACCACAGGTGACCCAAGAGCTGGCAGCTACCTTGCTCAACAGATCAGCCTCGCGATCCAGCGGGGTAATGCTGCCAGTTTAGTTGCACAGAATTAGATTTGGACAGAAGAAACAAGTTCATTCATTTGTATGGCGGCCGAGCGTGTCAGATTTTGTACTGAAGTTGTTACTTGCCTATGATTTTAAATATGTCTCAGGCCCTTGAGTATTCATATTTTTTATGTTGTTGCAATTAATATTACTTAAGGAGGCATTATTAATGTTTTTGTTCACTTCAACCTACAAAATTTGACGCCCGAAAGCTGCAAGCTGCGATTAAAGACGGACAACTCAGTGGATTTCACTGAGTTCATTTGACACGGTAAGTTGATACGTTTGCTTGATCTATGGTATATACAGGGTGGAAAAAGATTTTGGGTCAGTGAGGGCAGCTACCAGATCCCGTGTAGCTACGCGAAAATGATCTTAGAAGACCTTCCCGCGATTTTCAATTAAAGAAGATTAGCGTTTTCAGATTTTGGAAAAAGTATACAGGGTGCGAGGAAATGGTCATTTTTGAGAAACTTTTTTTTTGATGCCAATCGATCCTGTTTCTATTCAGGATCAAAAGCTTGTATAGGACCAAAAAAAAATTTTCGGCTAGAAAAGCCACAAATCGAGATTTTAAATTCTCATACAAATTGTATGAAAATTAAAAATTATTTTTCACCCTTATTTTTTTATGCCTCTCCATTCCATTCCTACCCAGTACCAATAGTTTCCTACGGGTCAACTTATGGCAATGTACAAAAAATCCAAAATTTCAAGAAAACCTTTTTCATACTTTTACTATGGAAAAAAAAGTGAAACCTTAATTACTTTATCTGTCACGATAATTAGTTATCTTATGCTAAATGATAATAATAATACTGTATGAAATCATTAGTAGGTAACATTAATTAGCGTCACAGATAATGTAATTAATTTTCACTTTTTTCCCATAGTCAATGTATGAAAACAGTTTTTTTTTATTTTTGTTTTTTTTTTACGTTGCCGTAAGTTGACCCCTAGGAAACTATTGGTACTGGATAGGAATGGAATCGATTGGCATAAAAAAATTAGGCGTGAAAAAATTATTTTAATTTTCATACAATTTGTATGGGAATTTTAAATCCCGATTTGCGACTTTTCTAGCCGAAAATTTTTTTTTGGTCCCATACAAGCTTTTGATCCTGAACAGAAACAGGATCGATTGGCATCAAAAAAAAAGTTTCTCAAAAATGACCATTTCCTCGCACCCTGTATACTTTTTCCAAAATCTGAAAACGCTAATCTTCTTTAATTGAAAATCGCGGGAAGGTCTTCTAAGACCATTTTCACGTAGCTACACGGGATCTGATAGCTACCCTCACTGACCCAAAATCTTTTTCCACCCTGTATATTATAACATCTGTGCTTAGTTGTATATTTTTATTTATAATGTAGTCTTAAATTACACAAACATGCAATTATTCAGGTGTTAATAAGCCCTTTCCTTAATGAGCCACCTACAAACATGGACTAATTCATCATCATCATATCAGCTGAAAGACGTCTACTGCTGAACATAGGCCTCCCCCAAAGATTGCCACAGTAAATACATTTTCCTGGGCTAAGGGTGCGGCTCCACTGAAGCGGAGAGGAGCGGAGCTGTGTAAAATTGACCAATTACATTCTTCAAATCAAAATTCGAAACACTGTGATGCGGTCTCATTGGCCGAGCTCCCATAGCTCCGCTCCGCTCCGCTTCAGTGGCGCCGCGCCCTAATACATGCATTTTCATAATTTAAGTAACATAATTTTGCATAAAACCCGCGTTACTCAGGAGACAGTAACCATGGCAACAACAGACAGAAAAAAAATAATTCACTCAGATATATATATCGACATCATCGCCACGGTGCCCAAAATATCTGAACATGCTCTCTAAAGGTGCATTCAGACCAAACGAGCATTCGCTATTCTATCCCCCACTCTACGAAATCAACAAACCACGTTTTGTGTAACGAACGAATTTCGTAGAGTGGGGGATAGAAAACGAATGCTCGTTTGGTCTGAATGCACCTTAACACCATGACAATAGAAGCCTGCTCAGATATTTATGAGCACCCTGACCGGACCGATATATCGGTCGTCGGATAAAGTGTTATACCGTCATCTCCATCCACCAAATCAAGGATGTTACTAGGTCAGATATATACGCCGCCGTCCCGTCCGAGCAGTAAAATAACAGCTTTATGATTCGCAGCGCAACGGTACGCAAGACAGTAATTTTTCAACCGACTTCATAAAAAGGAGGAGATACTGTATGTTTTTTGGGGTTCCGTAGTAAACGAGGAACCCTTATAGTTTCGTCATGCCCGTTTGTCCGCAGTATATCTCAGTGGCCATTAGTACTAGGAATTTGCAATTTGGTACAGGTACCTATACATATTAATTATCCCCTACAAATTGGTAGAATAAATTGTAGATTTTTTTTTTCGGAGTAAAGTGTAAATTGGGGATGATTTTTATTTGTTTTATCTCAGAACTTCCCATCGAAATTTATAAAACTTTGACATGTGTTTTTTTATATAAAAATGAGTTTGTGGTGAAATGACAAAACACGTCCCCATTCTTTATTCATGTGCTCCAACATATACAGTGTGTAAATCTAATACGGGCGATAAATTAAACCAGGCATGGGATTAATTCGTGTAATCATGGATTACAAGGTTTTTTTAAAGTTACTCTTAATTACGACCCAACAGAATTTTTTTAAGATTATCAGAGCAGCAATATAGGTACGAAAATTTGTTATTGTTGACATGTAACTAACATCCGTTAAAAGCTTCGCCCGTATTAGACTTACATCCTGTTTAACGAAACCAGTAATTAATTAACATTTTTTTTAACAAATATTTTCTCAGAAATTAGAAGATTTGGTAAATTTTCAGTACTTTGTAGGCCATTTTCTCCTAACAGGTTGAGTTTGGGCAGCTAAAAAAAATACGTGTCTGTTATTTTAGACTACTCTATAACATATATCAAAATGAATAAAATCGGAGTCGGACAGTTGGGTACCCTTACTTGTAAGCACCCAGGGCAGTAAAATGTACTACAGACCCCGCGCCTATTTAATCCGGCTCTGAGGTACCACGAATGAAGTGTTGCCTCCATCTCACAGTTATGTACGAATGCAACAGAGAGGCTACACTTCGTTCGTGGTTCGCGAGAGCCTCTAGTTTGGGTCGCATTTTATAAAGTTACAATTTACAATTTCGCTGTTTGCCTCTCTAACGTATGCACATATTGGCTAGAAAGAGAGGCAAACAGCAAAATTGTAAATTGTAACTTTATAAAACGCGACCCTGGTTACTAGCGTGGCAGGCACACATAATGAGATCTAGGCGTTCAAATTTCGAACGTTTAGACCGTTCTTGCGATTATTCCGTCGCACAAATCCAGTCCTAACCGTTCCCAAATTATTGTCGCATAGAAATAACCGTCCCACACCTGTGAGTTTATATACTATAGCCGTCTGGCACACCAAATTAGGCAGTAACAGTAGGAATAAAAATTTATAAATTATAATGTATGATTGTCTCTATCCTCGTCCTGCCCATATACTAAGTTTGAGCTATTGAAATTTAAACCCAATGAGCTTGAAAACATAATTGCTTTTCTTTTGTTCTAAACAATCGAATATGTCCTTTATAAATCACATTGGGCAGGACGAGGCTATGTTCCAAGCGAGTAAAACTCTAGCCACACTTTATAATAATTTTATTGAACTCATTTAAATCATGACGCCTTCTGTGGAGTGACAGAAACAAAACCTCGAAATTTACGAATTTCGAAATTCGCGGTAGGAGTACCGCGAACCACGAACGAAGTGTTGCCTCTCTCTTGCACCTGTAAATTCTAACTTAAGTGTGACAGAGAGGCAACACATCGATCGTGATTCGTGGTAGTCTGGTAGATATGCTGAACCCGCTGCTTTTTGTAGTATTTCTCCTAAAACGCCACATCACGTAGCAGCCACGTGGTAAATCGTTAGCTCTCTAGCCGAGAAAGCTCGGCTCTTGCCCAACCACGTAGTTCCGCCGTCCCTTCAAAGAGGGCGCTGTAATGAAAAA
This sequence comes from Thaumatotibia leucotreta, assembly GCA_025490895.1. NCBI lineage: Eukaryota > Metazoa > Arthropoda > Insecta > Lepidoptera > Tortricidae > Thaumatotibia > Thaumatotibia leucotreta. The sequence continues at coordinate 72,184 of JALPQI010003178.1, read as the reverse complement.
ATGCTTGGCGAGTTTCATTGTCTTTACATAGAGTGCTCTTTTGTTAAGTTTCCGGATTTTCTTTGTTTTGTACATTTTGTGAAATGGCGAGTGATAGGTTTTTGTTTCAAGTCCAATTTAGAAGTAATGGCGGTGTGATAACTCCATAATTAAGAAAATAATGCATAATTGTTCGTTTTATACATTACCTACGTGCCGATAAATGTACTCTACTCTACTCTAGTAATATAATACCTAATTTTAAGAAATAAATATGTAAAATACATACAAATTAAATTATTAACTACAACAAGCAGTATACTTATTTATTGTGTACTTTACAGGTTACATGATATTATAAAAGGATGTCATTTAGAAGCTATTTTTTTCAATAAAAAATTAAGTGACAAAGCTTAAGCGTAAGTTGGATTATAATGCAATAATTAATTATATTATGGAGACTGTGATTTGATGAAGTTGGAAGGTCATAAATAAACTTGCGAATAAAACGATAACTGTACCTGGGTGCTTAGACAAGTTGCCGATCGCTAACGCTTAATCGTCAATCGTAAACGAAAGGCAGCAGAGACGACACTTACGACACCAATGGTATTTTTTAATTTTAAGTTTTAATTTGTAATATCTTAGTATTACTCTATTAATTTAAGTTAAGTCCTCACAGAAACCCTGTGCTGAGTGGTGATCCCCTTTAACGTCCAGACTTTGTTATATTTTTGTATTTTATTTACTATATTATTAGTGGCGTTAAATAAATGAAGGGTCTACGGAAAGAAAATGTCTAGTCAATTCAAATTACAGAAGGATAAACCACCTTACTTGTAACAGAATAAGGTGTGAATTTGCCCTGATTTTTTAAAGCTTTGGACATGTTTTTTCCGTGGACCCTTCAAATATGTTTTCTTTCTTTCTTTCAATGGGAATTATCTAATTACTTCAAGTCAAATCCATTAAATCTTAACAGTAAATGTAAGCAACCTGTCCTTGTTAATGTGCTTAACATCTTAACATCAGGCAGTCAAAGTGCTATTTTTAGCACTTTCCAGTGAACCTTTAATAAAGGTACTTTAAAGATCTTAATTATATTATTGTCCATTTTAATGAACGCGGAGCGACGGGACAAAAGCGGCCGTTAGAGGTGATTTATAAACGCGGAATAGCCCTAATGGGAACCGACAGGAGAAACGTGGATACGCCTTCAAAGATAATGTTTATTTATTTCATACTGATTAAGCGGGGAACTGACTTAAATGGCCATGTATTTTGAATGTAAAATGTTTTGACTTGTTTTCGTAGTTTTGATCTGGTAGATCGTCGACAAATGGTACAATTAAGATTAAATGTACGAATTTTTTTTTGTCACCAACATAGCTTTTCGGAGCAGCAAGCTGAAGTGGCAAGCCGCATTGCATGCAGAACAAGATGGCCGATTGCGTCCCAGATAAGTGGAGACCACGGTTTGGCAAACGTAATGTAGGACGTCCACCCACAAGATGGACAGACGACTTTATCGCCGGGAGATGCTGAATGTTGAGGTCCAAAGGGAAGGCCTAAATTTACAGCAGTTTTTATCGCTGAAATGACAATGATTACGATTAAAATGTATTAAAAAAAAAACAGAAAATCTTTAGCACATTTAACGTTCCTTTTCCGATTCTAAGTCTAATAATCCGAGTCATTCATAGTCACACGTTGGGACATCTAAACTATCAAAAGCCCCCACTTCCTATTTCGGACGACTATGATCGAGAGTAAATATGATCGTTTTTTGTTAGATTTTTACAGCCTTTATTTACAAGCTGCGGAAATAGAGATCCGTCACATAATAATCTTATCACTACCCTTTTTCTCGGACTTATAAAAGAAAAGAACTGATATCTAGTCAACATAGTTTTAATCATCAGCCTATTTAAGTCCACTGCTGGACACATATTTACACGTATGAAAGCATTAGGAGGTAAACGCCTATAATCGCTACGATGGTCAAGCGAAATAGGCCTAATTTAATTAAGCTGCTGCCTACCATAAATCTTCATTAATAAATGGTCAAATACAATTAAATTCCAAAAGTCTAAAGACTCCACTTAAGAAGTAGACATTTTAATAATATCTAGTCATCATATTAGTTCAATATTCATTTTGAATCTTATTATTTCAAATTAAGCGACGATCCATACAAATCTTTCTGCACCTCCAGCGAAAGGGTTAATTTCCCGGCCGCGAGTCGCGATAATGAGCGTTTTCCTGCGAAAAAGTTCGCTTCTGTGTCAAGGACCCCCATCTTGAGGTCTTTGGTGACCTTATCTTCGTTCGGTACCCTACCTAGAAAACTGGAGGTTCCGAGTTCAATACTGGTGAAAGCATGTCTGTTTCTGCATCAACCTTTGAAAAAAAATAATGGAAAACATGTAAAGGATGAATTTTTATTTGATTTTTTTTATTGAAATGAATTTTAACACGGTTTGATTATTATTTTTGACATATCCATATTACCTACAGCTATTTTGTTTCGCTGTTTAAGCATATTTATTTTGACATAAGTGATAAAATTGTATAAAGTAAAATTTGTAATGACTAATAATATTTTAACACCAATGTCGAAAGAATCGTTCATTTCAAACTTCTAACACCGTCATTGTATGTATTTAGGTACTTATTTGAAATAAATATTTATGTTTTATGTTTCAATCACTGTAGCTTTGTATGATGATTTAAAACTTACCACCAACAGAGTTACACTTATTGCTGCAGTCATAAATAATTTCAAATATCCCCACAAATCAAAAATTGAATCATCATCTTGAACTATAAAGGGGGCTTCCTTGTCCCGTTCCGCATCGAGACCATTATAATCTAAGAACTTATTTTATGTGGCGCTTACGTCGACTTATGTCAGAAAATATAGCTTTTTTATAAGGACACTACCAAAAATGTCCTAAGCCACATCTACAGTAAGGTCTTTTTTTGTAAGCGTCAGATTTCATATGTCATTTATCACAGATGTAGTGACATCGACCGTCATTTGTCATGTCAGTAGTTGGGTGACAATAGATTTGGTGACAATTTAATAATTTGCAAGCTTACTTTCGATGAGAAATTGTTTCGCGTCTTTTAGGGATACGTTCCAATGGCTGAAATGGAACGTTATATGCCCGCCGTCCACAAACGTCAATACAGAGGATTGATTTGGTTTAAAGGTTGTCCGTGCGATGAAAAAATAGTACATTACGACAAAAGTGCGAAAAACATGAAATCCGAAAAGAGTGGCGATATTTTAAAATACGACCGAAGGGAGTGTTTCAAATCGACACGAGTTACGAATTTCCTTTTTGCAAGTGTCTCGTACGTTGTTTTTTTAGTACAGACGTCCCTCCGAAGTTTTGGACCTGACGTAGGATGAGCCAATTCTCGCACTAGTGTACCATCTGTACTAAAAAAGTCTAGTAAGTTTTCATTTTGTGACAAAATAGTACATTGTGACACAATTGCGAAAAACATGAAATTCGGAACGAGTAGCGATGACACTCTCTTCGGAAATCAGAAATCAGAATTTTTATTTGTCAGAATTAGTGATGTGCCGTTACCGTAATTTACGAGAATTTAGAGAATCTTGTGGTAACTTTCTCGGTAAGATTACCAATATCGGTAATTAATGAGAAAGTTGTCTAAATACACTCATTTTCATTATTATTTTTCCAGGATAGTATTTAGTTGACTAGCCATGACTTATGTAGAAATTTTCAAAAACATCCGTGGGCGGGAACTAGTTTATTACCAAAATTACGGTAAATTACGGGCGTAAATTACCGAAAATTCTCTCCGCGAAAGCTCTCAGGTAAAATTTCCTATAGAAAACTTTAATGTTTTCAATGATATTTTTATTTTTTATCATCATCATCATCATCATATCAGCCGAAAGACGTCCACTGCTGAACATAGGCCTCCCCCAAAGATTACAACAATGACCGGTCCTGCGCCACCCGCATCCAGCGGACTCCTGCGACCTTCACCAGGTCATCGGTCCACCTTGTAGGGGCCTACCCACGCTACGCCTTCCGGTACGTGGCCGCCACTCAAGAACCTTCCCGCCCCAACGGCCATCGGTTCTACGCGCAATGTGCCCCGCCCACTGCCACTTCAGTTTAGCGATTCGGAGAGCTATTTCGGCTACTTTAGTTCTGCTGCGGATGGTCTCATTTTTAATCCGATCACGCAGAGAAACTCCTAGCACAGCCCTCTCCATAGCCCTTTGGGTGACTTTGAGCCTTCTTATGAGGCCCATTGTAAGCGGCCACGTTTCAGTACCGTATGTCATCACTGGCAACACACACTGATTAAAGACTTTCGTCTTCAAACACTGCGGAATATTGGACGAAAATATGTGTCGTAGCTTCCCGATCGCTACCCAACCGAGTCGGATTCGACGATTGACCTCTTTCTCGAAGTTGGACCTACCTAACTGAATAGTTTGCCCTAGGTATATATATTCGTCTACAACTTCGAGTGTAAATTCTCCGATTATTACGGGAGTTGGTGCTACATTCGTAGCTACGTTGGTGCTACGTTGGAATTCGACATGATTTTCGTCTTATCCATGTTCATCCTAAGACCAACTCGCTCGGAGGCTTTACTGAGGTCAACGAGCATAGTACTTAAGTCCTCCAAGGTCTCAGCCAAGACTACTATATCGTCAGCGAATCGAAGGTGAGTGAGGTACTCGCCGTTTATGTTGATACCCAGCCTTCTCCAGTCCAGAGTCTTAAAGACATCCTCCAGTGCAGCGGTAAACAGCTTAGGGGAGATGACATCTCCTTGCCTAACTCCCCGCTGCAGCAGAATAGGCTTCGAGCTCTGGTCTTGGAGTCGGACTGACATTGTGGCGCTCTCGTATAAACACTTCAACACCTCGATATAGCGGTAGTCAACTTGGCACCGTTGGAGAGACTGTAGTACTGCCCAGGTTTCGATCGAATCGAAGGCTTTCTCGTAGTCCACAAACGCTAAACAGAGGGGCAGGTTATATTCTTCGGTCTTCTGTATAACCTGGCGAAGCGTATGGATGTGGTCTACGGTACTAAAGCCTCTTCGGAAACCGGCTTGTTCGGGAGGCTGGAAGTCATCAAGCCTGCGTGCAAGACGATTCGTAATGACTCTTAAAAACAGCTTATAGACATGGCTCAGAAGTGAGATGGGTCGGTAGTTCTTCAATAAAGCGTTGTCACCTTTTTTGAAGAACAGTACCACCACACCTTTGTTCCATGCCTTTGGCGTTCTCCCTTCCAGTAAGACGGAATGGAACAACTTCTGAAGGGCCGTAAGGATCGGTTTACCACCCGCCTTCAGAAGCTCAGCTGTAATTCCGTCCTCCCCAGGCGCCTTGTTATTTTTGAGCTGTTCAAGAGCCATTCTAATCTCGCACAGGCTGATGTCCGGGATGTCTTCTGTATAGTGTCGGGTCAGTCTAGCTCTGAGGTCTTCCGCTAGATCAACTTCAGGTCTGCTAGTTGACGTGTACAGCTGTCTATAAAAACCCTCTATCTCACTCAGCAGCTCAGATCTGGATGTGACGATTCTACCATCCTCAGTCTTTAATTTGGCGAGCTGGCTTTGCCCAACAGACAGATCCCTTGCAAAAACTTTAGAGCCCTTGTTCCGCTCGATGGCTTCTTCTATACACTTGGTACGGAATTGGCGCATATCGCGTTTGAGGAACTTAGAGATCTGTCTGTTGAGCTGCCGGTATAAAGTCGCATCAACTGAAACTTCAAACTTCTGTCAAAAGCAAAAGTCAGTCTTTTCAATGACAATTTTTTGAGGTTGGATCCTTTTTGCTAAACTACGTCCAAATAAAAAACTGGAATCTGTTCTACGTTAGGGGACACAATTATTTTCCCCACCATAACTATCTGAACCTAACAAAAGATACGGGCCAATCACGAAACATCCAAACTCAGGACAATGACATAGCCTAGCTTCTAATTAGATAGTATTTGCAATCACCGCTAAATCCTTTAAATTTTACCTGCAAGTGCTACCTTAGATAACACGATGAGTAACAAAAGATCTTATGATTTACGAGCACAGTAACAAAATTACCACATAAATAGGTGCCTGAGCCAGATAACATTAAAATACTTATTTGAAAGTACCACGTGAATCGATAAAATAATTTAACATCATAACATGTTTAAGCAAAAAGGTGTGAAATAACTTTCGTTAAGAAAACAACACGAAAAATAATAAAAAGTTTGAAAACACGATATTGGTAAACAAATTTTAAACATGACCAAACATTCTTAAGCGGTAAGTTACCGAGAAATTTCCGTAATTTACCGTAATTTCCATCGATGAGAATTACCGTAAATGCGTAATTTACCGACGGCACATCACTAGTCAGAATACAGTTATAAAAGATCTTATAAAATAAAACGTCCTTGCATTCAACATGCATGCATGTGTACAAATAGTTGATTAATTGTTCTAGAAAAAGTATTGATAGATGTCATAAAAGCAATAAAATAATAATAAAAATCAGTAATTAACATGTCAGTACATTTTTATAATTTAAATATCGTCGTCGGTCGTGTTAGAGTTACGAATTCCCTTTTTGCACGTGTCTCGTACGACGTTTTTTAGTACAGATGGCCCTCCAAAGTTTTGAACCTGACGTAGAATGAGCCACTTCTCACACTAGCACGTAAAAAAGGCACTAGAACTGTAAAAAAGGCATTAGGTACTAAAAATATCTATTTATCTCATTTTACGGTACCTTAATAATACTGGGCATAAGTCTTCATTTATTTTTGACGTCTGCAGTGACTATGCCTGTTATTTTGTGCTAGCTAGGTACGAGTATGTATTGCACATTAAGTAGCACTACGCTTTAGCGAAAAGGGTATTCTTGTTATACTTGAACGATTATGAGCTGAGCTCGTTCTCTTAAAATTCCAGTAGCCTTGGTTTGTAAACCACAAAGTAATATACAGGGTTACTTTTTCACCGGTACAATAAATATTCCCACATATTTGGTATCGATAATAGATTACATTTATCAAATAAAATTGACATTTTTTTTTTTCATTTATTATTAATTTATCCTTCATGCAAATGCAAAATAATGGGCCTACTAATGATAAGACGTCAACGGGGTGCGGGACGCAGAGGGCGGCGGAAAGGGGTGAGCGACCTGCGCACGAGTTGGCAACATAGCAGTTACCTCAATCTGGGTGACTAGGTCACGGACGGTCAGTCTCACGGTTGCCGTAAGTATGTGCGCGCGCGCCGCATCGTACTACCTTCAGTCGGAAATTGTTCGTACGAAATGGTTCGTAGTTATTTTCTCATTGGGGAAAATACAGTGGCAGCCCAGCGGCTATACGCTGAAGAAAGTGTGCCCCGCCTGGAAAATGCCAGTGTTATAGCTATGGCCAGCCAGGTCAACAGATTTGACCCCGTGTGACTGTTTTTGTGGGGTGAGGGTAGGCCCAAAATTTAAGACTTAAAAAATCTAATAATAAGTACATTTGATGAACTTAAAAGTGAGAACTACAGACTTGTGTTGGGAAATATCGAAGGAAACATTCAAAAACGGGCAAGAGTGTGTTTAGATAACCACGACCAACATTTTGAACACTTGCTTAAGTATGTGAATTAATTAATTAGTATGAGAAATGTACTCCATTAGTCAGGTATGTTTTTTTTATTCCAATCATTGTGCATAAAGTTGATTTCAAGTGTTTAAATACGCCTCAATGAAGAAAGTTTCTGTCCTTAGTGCAAGTATGAAGGAAGATTTGGGATCAAGTAAGATTTATTTGCCAAGTCATAATCATAAGTTGATTATCACCGCCGCTTTTTTAAGCCGCCATGCCACGTGCGATGACGTTGTAAACAAACAGTTGCCAGTTCGTGTGTTTTGCTAGTTATGTACATTGATAATGCGTAATGCGTCCAATTTTCTTATTAGGTTTGCGGATAAGTTCAAACGTCGGTATTTTAGTTTTTTTGTTCTAAAGGGGTAGTAACAAAAAATGCTAGTATTCTGTAACTTGGACTACTATTACGTATGTTGATTTTTCGTACTGGTGAAAAAGTAACCCTGTATATAACAAGCGCTCAGTAAAAGCAGAATATAACCGCCGTAGAAAGTTAGTATAAGATTATCGACTGTATTCTTTGCACAATAGACTACAAAATAAAAAACTAAATAATGGCGCTCATAACTTTTTCTACATTTTATAACTGCCAGGTAGTCGAAAAACAATTGCTGAGTATAAAAAGGACAATGGTACCATAAATGTTCACTAGATTATCGGCTCAGTATCCCAGTATTTTATCTTAACAATAACAATGCGTTGACCAAAAAATAACACTTCCCACATTTTGCACTTAGAGATAAAAGGCGTGCCTCCAGGATCATCAGTCGCGTGCCATTATTTAGTATGTTTATTTTGTTGTCTATTGTGCAAAGAATAGAGTCGATAATCTATACTAACTTTCTAAGACAGTTATATTCTGCTTTTACTGAGTGCTTGTTAACTTACTTTGTGGTTTACAACCCAAGGCTACTGGAATTTTAAGAGAACGAGCTCAGCTCATAATAGTTCAACTATACTTAGTTTTCGCCAATATCATTTCGCTCGAACCTTTTCAATTATGTGTATATTTTTATTACCTTCAAACCAATAACCTAAAATGAACCAGTTCGATCACAATCACTGGTAACTAATTGAATGACACAATTGGAATAATTGGGTTTGCCCATTTAATAATTGTTTTCCCGCTCATGTTCAATTTCCATTTGTTAGATCATTTGGAAATATTGCTTTAACGGAAATCAGTGTTAAGGTTAATTTTATATCTGATTGTTTGCCATACATTTCAAAATAGCATTATTAATAAACTAGTTATAAAAACCGGCCAAGTGCGAGTCGGACTCGCGCGCGAAGGGTTCCGTACCATTATCAATTTATTGTTAAAAAAATACAGTTAAATCAACCTACCTCAAAAACTATAGGAGATAATTTTATCAAACCAAAAATCGTTGATAGAATTTATTAATGTGCATAACATATAATTTTTTTAGAATTTTATATCCCGTAGTTTAAGAAATACAGGGGGGGGGGACACATTTTTCAGACTTTGAAAGCTGATATCTCGAAAACGATTTGCTTAAATAAAAATAAGATTTATAAACCTTCATATCATTTTCAAAGACCTTTCTATTAATACCCCACACGCTTATATACAGCTAAAAAAAAAATTCTATCCCTCAGTTACATGTATGGAGGGCCCCCACCCCAATGGTTTTTTTTATAATTTAGTATCATAATCCTGTAGCGGTTCATACAACACATATCCTTACCAAATTTCGTTACTGTAGCATTTATAGTTTCCGAGTAAATCGGCTGTGACAGACGGACAGACGGACAGACGGACAGACGGACATGACGAATCTATAAGGGTTCCATTTTTGCCATTTTGGCTACGGAACCCTAAAAATGAAGTAAACAATTAATCAATCAATAATTTTATTGATCCACAACGATTACCAATTTCGTAATGCAAATTTTCAAAACTGCTTCACTTATAAGCTGTGTAGAACTGAAACAAGAAATTAACAATAATAATCTTGCACATTGCGGTACAAGTGCGAAAAAAAAAATTAGAAGGTTTCAAAATTTTTCTTCTACAAAAAAGAAGAAGTTAGAAAGTTTCTAACTTCTTCTTAACAATTTAGAAAGAAAATTTCTTAAGAATTTAGTTAGAAAGTTTCTAACTTCTTTTTTTCGCACTTTCTAATAAAAACGAATGGCTCTAAATTAAAACACGATAAAAGGGAGTGTTTTCAATCGACACCAGTTACGAATTTTCGTTTCGAACTTGTATCGTAAGACGTTTTTCAGGTGATCCTCCGAAGTTTCGATCTGACAAAAAATTAACCACTTCTCGCACTAATGCATAAAAAGCACCAACTGTATTGATAACTTATTTATCAAATAACATTATTTTCATATTTTTCGTTCGGTACATAAATCATGCGAATGAAATACATAAAGTAGCTATTGAACTTGAAGGTAAAAATAAAGAGTTCTTTAACTACACAAAAATAGAATTGTATCTTCAAAATTATACAAAAAAGGTAAAAAAGCTTTATCTCATCATTTGTTTACTACGAAAGATATAATAAGTAATATTTCAATGATAACTAATGGTATTCATCAGGAATTCGTATTTTGCTTACAATAGGGTTCAACAGTAATTCGGCCTATATTTACGATCTCATTAAGAATTGGGAATGATGTAGATAAATTATTGCTGTAGAATGTAGACAATGCTCGCTCTGAGATGACAGTAAAACAATTTTACGTAGGTATACTTTAGTTGTTTATCATCTAATATACCAATTTCTTTTTTTATGGAAACAATAACACATTTTGGCATATTGTATACCCATTATTCAATAGAATCCAAAAAAAATGTAAACATACCTAAAAACTTATATTATTCCATAATCACGCATTTTTAGAACACAACATGGTAGTATAACCAACGTAAAACCTTGAGTTTTCAAACATTTTTAGTTAAAATGACATATATTTATATAAATACAAAACTATATCTGCGAACGTGTTTTACAATTTGTGTCGAAGACGACAAATGCTATGGAAAGTCAGCCATGTTTTAGAATTATAACTAACGTGAGACTAAAACACATTAAAATATTATGCGGGCGCAGGCCCGCAGCACGCGTAGGGCTTTGGCCGAGGGTGCTCCGGACGAGGACCCTCTTAATGGGTCGAACGAAACATGTCGAGCAATAATCGACTTAAATGCGTCAGCTATGTTTGTTTACATTTGTTTTATTCTACTGAAAAATGGTATACGAGTAAGTATCATTCTATGTGTAAGATTGTTAATGTAAAACAAAAATAGGGCGAAAGGCGGATAATTCCTCAATGATCCTGTTTGTTTTTTTGCCACAGAGGTCAACATTACTAGTTACCTGAATAACCAGCAACAGATAGTTGAAGCTAATATCCAAGATGGTCACCGGAACAGACAGACCTATGGGCAGATCCTGTCCTCCGCTGAAGCTGGGCTTCTCAACGATCACACAGCTGTACCACCGGAGCAGAGTCTGGTAGGACTTTGATGAGGTGTCTGTTGATGAATAATCTTAGAACCTTTTAAATCGAAGTTTGTCTCACAGTAACTCAGAAGTGAAAACTTAACGTAGAGACAAAAATATGATTGTGAATGGGGAACATAGATCCTGTGGAATATGTACAGATCGGCTGGACACGAGGAGAAATGGTGGAAGATGGACTGCTTAGTCCATCTTCCACCATTTCCAGCTTATTGATTGCTAGCTAATATGGTAAAAAAGAGGGATTAGGAAACCGTAGACTAGGTGATCTTAAGTTCATCACATTATAACAACTCAACGGCGACATTACTTTATGCCAAATATTGAAATTTAAGCCCTATGCCATTATTATCTAGGTTTTTTTTAATATGTTAAAGTAGACGTCGTGTCGTATCTGGTCTTAAAGAAAAGGCACTGGAAAGGACCATATGGGAATTGCTCCACAGGCAAGAGCCCTGCTCTTAAGTAAAAAAAAGGACTGGGACGATAAGTGGTCTACGTGTCGTATACTGAAGGTCAACCACGACACGTTCGTCACACAGTGTAAGTCGCTAACGCATGGTGGCCTCGTGGAAAATGTGTAACAAAAATGGGCAATGGCCCACTCGTTAATGCCGCGTTGTCCATTAGTGATCTTTGGGTGCTGGATCAACCAGTGTAAGTAGAGTTGCTACCTCATTGGCGTGTAGTTGTCATAATGTGCGAAGACCTTTACTTGTATACTACATGACTTGTAAAGGAGTTGTCAGACCCAAGTAGTTATGAAATAGTCTTCGTCATACTCGCCTATAATTTCCCTGTCCAACGGTTTCTGTAATGTTAGATATTTACCGTTAGATATTCTTGGATCCAAAACCAATTTGGAAGCTAAGTGAAAAGCCAGTTGCTTGCATATGACCTCAGTTTTATATGCTGCTGAACAAACGACCCACAAAGAGTAGAATGACTTAATCTGACGCCAAAGAAGGTATCCAAATAACAATGCTGTCTGAAAAATGCAAAAGATTATAATCAATTTAGAAAATTGCGTATATTTACTGTACTCTTTTTAAGGCAATAAGTTATTCATTCATGCTTATTGGTAATCTAGACGGAATTATAATCACTTACCATATCAGAATTTACAATAACAACGGTAAATCCAAAAATAATGGTATTAATGAAAGTTAGAGACCACATGAGGAGGATCTGCAAACAACAAAAATTATCTGTATCACGATATATCAAATACAATAAATAGGTACATTAACCACATAAACATACTAACTATAAACTGAAATCCATCATTAAAGTATGAAGACGCAATCAAAATATGTCTGTAAATAGTGCACCCCACACTCGGGTGAGAATTTATGGAGTTATACAACCTAATGTTAATAACGTTGATAAACAAAGAAATGAAAATCAGTTCAGCATCATGAGCTGCAGATCCTAAACAGAAGATAATCATTAGACCAGGTCTCGCTTCCATTTGATTTATTCCGACGATGTCAGCCAATAGAGATATTATTGCAGCAATAGCTGTTAAATCAGCTTTCTTCTTCAGAGTTTTGCTATATTCATCACTTAAACCAAATTTAGCATCCAGTTTTTCAACGGCAATATACTTTTTTCTTGAATACCGAGCTGCGATAGACAAAGCGAACAATTCAAATGCTCTTATACATTGAAAAGCTAAAATGTCAAAATTAATTTCAGAGTATAATGCAACAATATCATAGAAGGCCGCACTAAAAACGGAAATAAAAATGAAGTAGTAAGCGTAGTTGCAAAAGGTTTTGGTTCTACTATTATTAAGGAGATATGACCGGTTGACGCATATAAAACATTCCAGAATAATTAAATTTTTAAAACAATCAACAGTCCTTTTGGGAAGCATTATGAAAGACTAACACTATTTTTAGGAAATACAGACGAAGCACGCACTCAGGACGTTGTAATGTCATAAAACATAGAACAAAGACTAAAGCCAAAATCAATTTCGGGATGCTACTAATTACTCCCAAGCCACCATTTTGTCATTAAAGCTCACAAGAGACTAGGTAATTGATATTAAAAGTTTGGTAAGCTTTAGGGATCCATGTTAATTTACTTAAATTGTCCTATAAACTTTATTTAGTGTAAAATCTGCAACCTGATATTTTTAGTAGACAAATCAAGAGAAAATATGACGATTTTACTATTACAAATATTTTCATATATTATTTTAACGACAACGGGACTTAATCGCGAAAACTTACGTTTAATATTATCTTGACGTTTCGGGCATAACGTTACACCCCTGGTCACGATTAAGTCCTGTTTGTTTGTCGTTAAAAATGTTAAAATATGAAAGTTTACATAAATAAATACAAATATTTTCCCTTTCAAAACTTACCGTAAACGCCATGTACTCGTACTTGTTTAAAAAGTTCTTTGCTTCAACATCTATCATAATTATTAATTATGTTTTTGTGTGAATGCCTAATAAAGTCTAAAGATTTAATACTCGTGACAGAATTATGCGTGGAACTATGTTGAGTAAATATCACCTACTTTTCATAATAACTTAAAACTATTTTGAAATCTTGCCCCCACACCATTATTTCTCGAACATTCATAAAAGTGGTAAATATATCGTCATCACTTTTAACTTTGCGTCCCCAATAGAAACCCTTGCGGCACCCTCAATTCAATTTAGCCAACTTCTAAACAAGCATTAAGCCTCATTAAGACCTTTGGACCTTATTATCGGGGTGCAAGTGTTTGAACTCTGTCACGCGCGCTCGTTGTGATAAAAGTTCGGAGAGTCGGCAACAGATGGCGTGTTGTTTTACTGATGTTTTATCATACTGAGCCTTAGGGATAGAGCTGGGCGATAGGCGTTAGAGGTGAAACACATAAAACTATGAGCTATAAATATAATTAAGCGATTGAGCTCACGAGTTCTCGTATTTAGTCACTATATTGTGTCGCGCACACAATGAGTACGCGCGACGCTAGCGAGTCGCGGGCTCAGTGCTTGATAATGGAGATCTAGGCTCTCCGAAAAATGTCGTGCGTAGTGAGTATAAATAAACGTGAGTTTAAACTTGTCATGATATTTATAGTTTATACCTAGTCATGTTGTAAGACATAAGTCTTACGAAAGTTTAAATTCAATTACTATGAGCTATTTCATCAAAGGTGTTTGAGTCTGTTGTAGATGGTTCGCATTCATAGAGAAAAAATGATTAATTCACTGGCACAATAGTACATTGTGCATCAAGGGAGGTAAGTACGGAATTACTAACGAGAGTGTTAGAATAAAAAAAAATAAGTTTTAAGACATAATATTATTAAATGACGTACTGACATTTCTATTACTCCCTAAGGAATTTCACTTTTCTATTACTCCCGCTACGCACGCGAGCAATGGCTAGCTTAGACAGCAAATGTGATGAAAATAATCAAACAAAACAGGTACCTACAGGTTGGTGCCTCTTTTTAAGCAAATAGATATATAAAATTATTTAGTCAAGGGACTCTACTGGTCTGTCTTAGAAATTATTTGACTAATATGTTGGTATGCACTGTAGAAATATAAGTTTTAATAATAATTAATTATGTTGGTGTTTCATTAGCCCGCCGATCAAAACATTAATCTTGTTATCTTATATTTTCATATTATTTAAATTCTTTTTTCGTTTGAAGGATGATTAATAAAAGAAATCATCTAATTAAGCATATTGCTTTCTTCTTTTATAAAACTTCACTCTACACTACCTCTTAACTATTTTTAATTCTAGATTTCCTACTACGCGAAGGTTGTCTAGAAGAGATCGCTTTTTAGCGATAACGCTACCTGTTGTTACCTTATTTTGATATTCCTATTTCATTAATTTTACATAATCTTGTGTTTCAATTATGCGCAAAAAAGGTTTCTTTCAAAGGACCTTAATAGTGCCACGGTAAGCTCAATTAACGCTTGTGATTTGGGTACCATAGATATGTACAATAAGTACATATAGATACTTAAATACATAGGCAGCCATGAGCAACGAACAAATATTTGCGATAAATAAATACTTACACAAATCAATCCCTCGCCGGGATTCGAATCCGGAACCTCCAGCTTCGTAAGCAGGGTCACTACCAACTAAACTACCGATACTGACCAAATATTCTTATGATATCCGGTTTCCGCTTCTCCTATCACCCTCAAAGTAGCCCAAAGGCACCCTCTCGTCTGCGAAGTTGTATCGTTGTTTAGTTTTATCTGCACGATACATGCCGCGCGAGGAACATATTATATCACCCTTTACATTCTGTTTCATTTTAGGAGCCAAAATTGCTGGTGAAACTTGGCAGCATCATATGACACCATCCCCAGACTGATTGACTTAGGAACTGATTTTTGTAGAAAAGAGTATTCCTTTGGCTTAATGGCTTTTAGAATATACACCGTGTTTTTTTTAATTCCGTTAAATTTAACAGGCTGCTTGGTACGTTAATTGGAGCTACCTGATATATTGCTATTAGACGAATTCGAAAAAAAAATTCGTTTTCATACATAATAAATGAAAAGTTAGTGTGAGAGAACCTTAAGAATAAGATGTCAGGTGACTGACGGCACATCTCAAAATAAGTTACCTTAGGATGTAATAAAGGTTGCAATACACTTGTTCAGTCCTTAAACTCATCTTTAATAACTCAATAACAGTAAGAGTTAAGATACTAGCTTCTTAGAGAAATTGATTATTTTTGACCTAAATAACCCTTTAATTTAACGGAAACCAACAAAAACACGGTGTATATTAAGAATAGGCTGTAAATCAAAAAATATTATAAAATTATTTACTTACTTACTAGATGGGCGCTGCGACCCAAAATGAGTCTTGGCCTCCGACACAAGAGCACGCCATTTCACTCGGTCTAGGGTGCTTAGCCAAGTTGCCAATTGCTAACGCTTAATCGTCAATCGTAAGGCAGCTAACAGCCTTTGTCGCACTAATATGAAAGAGTGACAGAGAGGGAAAACTGCGATACGCTACTAAGCGTTAGCGATTGGCAACTTGGCTAAGCATACTGAGCAGTTTCATGCCAGTCGTCACCAGCACCCAGCTCACGCAGGTCCGCCTCGACCAGATCTTTCCAACGATACTTGGTGCGGCCGACAGGACGACGGCCCGTCAGACGACCCAAGTATGCTTTCTTGACATTCCAACCCAAGGATTCACTCATTATAAGATTACATTGACGTATTTATTTTATTTATTTAGCCCTGTGGTGACGGCAGTAAGAATACATTTGTCACCACCCCAACTCCTCCTGCGGGTGTCGTAAAAGTCGACTAAGGGATTGAAGTGTTACTTACCATTAGTTATTTCATAAAATATTGATGATGGGCAGCAGCGTCATCATAGTGGACACATTACTGCGATCGCCAATCCGCTTGCCAGCGTGGCGATTATGGGTCTATACGCATAGTTAATAGGAGAGGCCTACGTCCAGCAGGGGCCTATCATAGGCTGATGATTTACTTTGATAGTTCGCTGGACCTTACGCCATATTGCTGCCATCTCATTACCCCATAGTGAAAAAAAAGTATCAAAAACCCCATAGTGAAAAAAAAGTATCACATTATTTTATATTTTTCGCAGCACAAAATTACTCCCAAAACGGCTTCTAAAAGCTTTATATTTATATTTTTCTCCTATCATCTTTCAAGTCATGGCACATTATGGTGCCAGAATAAGTTGACCCCTAAGTTACACCAGTTCTTTGTAATGCCAGTAGAGGAATGTGACCTCAGAGCTCATGATGTACTGGTTTCTGTAATCCTTAGGGAAATATTGTATTCATGTATACACGGACCTTGATCAAACGTAGGTACATAATATGTCCATGTCGTGAATAATGTTTTTATTTAAATATCGCTTGAGAAATTCTTGCAAGACGTTTTGTGTTTCTATAGTACGAGACAGTGGTGTCCGTTCAAAATTTCAGTGCCTATAATATAAAAATACAGCCAAGAGCATGTCGGGCCATGGTCAGTGTAGGATTCCGTAGTTATTCAAAATGGTTCGGCCGATTATGTTCGAAATAGTTTTATTTTAAAGTATTTTAGAAGTCCATGTCATGTTTTTTTTATGTTTTGTACTCATGGACCAAAAGTGATGGAAGGGGACACATTTTTCTTGTTCTGGTGCGGTTACCTCCAATAATAACTTCAAACTTCAGAAAAAACTTTCTTGTGAGACCCTTATACTTTTAAGAGACCTATCAGTGATAACCTACACCAGTGTTTTTCAAACTTAATCGCGGCCCTTTATGATCGCTTCTTTCGCGACCCCCAAATCCCCTAAATTCAGTAGGTAAAAAAACGGCAAAATGAAAAAAAAAAAACAAGTAGACCGTAACAAATCTACGAGTATTACATCTCTAACAAAGTCACTGGTATCTCCTAATAAAAGTGGTAGAAAACCCGTGATTTAGATTTTTTTTATATGAAAGCATAAGGATATTTTTTATAAAGTTAGAAGTTACCTATTTCATATAGGTATTTATCATTACCTAGTCTTTTAAGTATTCCGCAGACATAGATTGATTAGTCTATGAATGTCATATTGTGTCGTGGTGCGATATCCAAAAATAAAGCTATTATTAATTCTTTACACTTCACTAATGACAATTTAACCAAAACGCCACAATAATATTTGAATTTGAAAGTTCTATCTTGGTGCTAAATGCGTTTTCTATGGCTGGCGAAGTAAAGTTTCAAAACTCATGTGCAGAACAAGTTCGAACCATCGCAAACAGTCAACTCAGCTGTAAATGTGGGACAGGAAAAGTAGCCGAAAAAATCGGTTTCGGCGAACTATATAACCAAACCCGTTGCTTTGAGATTTTGGTTAAGCTTTATGTGTCAAACTCAAAATCATGTTATGAGTATTTCCGGTGGACAGTTTAAAATTAAGGGCTATGAGAGTTAATGTTCTTATTAAACCCTTAGTGTCATTTAAAGGCACTCCTTTCCTATTGAATTGTATGATAAAAATCACGACTACACTCCTACCAGTTGCTTACTATTGGCCACAGGAAAGAGGGGCTCTACAGTTCAGCTGAACACGCACTTTTTCTTTCCTGTGGTCGATAGTTAATAGCCTATGTAATGATTTTTATCATACAACGCAATGAAAAAGGGTTACCTACGTCTTAATGAAGATAAGGCTTTCATAAGAAAATCAAGCTTTATAGCTCGGGTCGGGACTCGGTTGTGATTGCTGGAACTTTTTGTGTCACGAACTTCGAAAATCTAAAATTTCAAGCATCTGTTTCTGTTACACTGATAAAACGTTTGTTATAGTAATGGATACAGATGCCCCATTATCAACCAATAAAAATATGTGTCTTTCATTAAAATTCTTTTTTTTTTTTAAACATAATAACTGGTCACATCAGCAGCAATTGGCTTTCTCATAATAAACATTTAAAATCCAACAGAAGCCAATTGGCACTGAAATCATGATTAAACAATTGCTCTAGCCATGATTTCAGTTTAGTTCAGCAATTATGCTGCATAATGCAGTGCAGCATAATTGAACTACAAGTGCTATTTTGATCAAAGAAACTGGCTTCGGTGAATCTAAGTCGCTTAAGCCCATCTATTGATCTTTATTCTCAGTTTCAAAAGATCCAAATTGCCGTCCTCGATATAAAAAAATCAAGTAAATAATGTGTTTCGGCCAAATAAATAAATGCCTGTTTTACGAAAACATTACTATCTGAGTTCCGAGTCTATGAACTAAGCGATGAAGGCTGACAAATAATAAACTGCAAGCCTAGCCAATATTCCATTCGGCAATCGAATACTACTTATACGCAATAAGTAATAAATGTATGACAATAACAGATTCGAACGAAATGTCACGTGACTATTTCCATACATAATTAAAGTCACGTGACTTATCGCTTATCTTATACGATCGCCGAATGGCAACTTTGCTAGGACTCCTGGTTTCGGCGAAAGCCCGATAGTTTCGGCCAAACCGCCTCCCTTGAACTACCAACCACAGCATCAAAGACTCGTTTAACAAAACTACCGAACAAACGTTAACAGTTAAACGTTTTGTTAAAAGTTGCGGTATGAATCCGTTTTGATAGCAACAGCCCGTATGTTCGAAATTGCACAGTTTTGATGTATTGCAGTTAATTTTAGCTTTTTAACAAACAGAATGGCGTGGAGTGAAAATTGGGTAAAAATGCGAAGCGGAGTAATTTTTAGGTTTTTGCATGTGGAAATTGCCTTGTCAGAATTTTTGTAACTATGAATAGTTTTACATTTAAAATGTAAGTAATAATACATTTTGATGACTCCGCAGCTCGGTAGTGATCATGACTGTGAACCTGGAGGTTGCGGGTTCGAATCCCGGTAAATAGATGTATTTGTGTGATGACTACGAATAGGTGTTACTGAGTTTAGGGTGCTTCTATACAATGTGCTCATGAGGAAATGGAAAAAATAGAACAGTCAGAATATACATACTTACTTTATAGCTACGAGTATACCCAAAATCTATTAATACAATAAAGATCTAGTAAGCTTTTTTTGTCCGTGTGGTGACGGCAGTAAGAATTCATTTGTCACCACCCCAACTCATCCTGCGGGTGTCGTAAGAGTCACGGATTATAGTGTCACGGACCATTATTTGATAAAAGATTGATGATGGGCAGCAGCGTAATCATATTGGACACATTACTGCGATCGCCAATCCACTTGCCCAGCGTGGCGGTTATGGGCATTTGCCTCCTAATGGTGGTCTATACATATAGTTAATAAGAGAGGCCTACGTCCAGCAGTGGACTATCATAGGCTGATGATGAAGCTTTTTAAGAAAAATATCCCACTCTCTCGCTTCATGAGAACAGAATCCGCTTCTATATTTCATAGCATCTACAAATATATCTTTCTTTCGATTACCGCGATACTCAGGAAATAAAACTATTTTAACTGATTATATCGCGTATAATATTTTTTAAGTACGTCACGACGTTTTAAACATTTCACAGAGGGTAGTCATCCGTAGACCACGACCAAATTATCTTTTCAAAGCTCGATTTCACCAACTCCTCGGAGTTTCACCCGGGCCACCAATTACTTAGCATACGGACACATCACATCATCAGTGTATCTCAGTATATTGCTGGACATAGGAGACTACTGGAGGATATTTATGCCCATGGACGCATTAGGAAGCCTATGTCCAACACTGAGGAGATAGTCAGATGCTGTTTTGAATGGGCCATTTTTTTAAAGATATCCCCCCACATTTTTTTGGATTTGGAACTTTTAATATGATTTCCACTCAGAATCGCGAGCTTTTGACCCTGATAGGAGTTTTTTTTTTGCCCCGAGGTTTTTTCCATTTCGTCACCAACTGTGACGAAATTTTGGGGGATTTTTTTTCTTTTACAAGGATTGAAAGAGCTTACGATCCTGAATAGACATCATATACTCGTAAAAACACCTACATATATTATGTTACCATGTTTTTGTAAAAAGTGTGGAAGATAATTTTGAAAAAATGGCCTGAATACATTTATTTCAAGAGTGCCCGATGCTGACATGTTTGAATTAAGTCCGCGTCATCTTTTTCACAGTTCGCTAAAGTCAAACAGAGATCGCGGACATATAAACATGGCAGCTTTGTCATGCAAATGTGCTCGAGCTGAGAATTTTAGCGCGACCCTCGCAGTAGACGTTGTAGAACAGTGTGCTTACCCCGTGGTGCTGGCCGCGTTGTGACGGTTGTAAAAATACATTTGTTACTACACCAACTCTTTCTGCGGGTGTCGTAAGAGCCGAGTAAGGGATTGAAGTGTCAGTGACCATTCTTGAATCTTGATAGAAGATTGATGATGGGCAGCCGTGTTATAGTGGACATATTACTGTGATCGCCAATCCGCTTGCCCGCCCTATTCCCATTTCAAGCAAATCTTTTGCCCATGTCGGTTCCACCATCATACGTTACCTCGTCTCTCCTCTCAACGCTGAGCTGCGTGGGGTTGACGCCGCGTCTCATCTTTTCCAGAGCTTGCTCCACCATACGCTGGAAGGTTTCTTCGTCCACGGCTGGCTTGCAGTGCTGGAATAATGACTTTAAGCGTTATAAAATGATTGTGTTTTGAACAGTGTCGCGTAGGTAGATTCCAAGCATCTACATATCTACAGTCCAATCTTAAATATATCGGATATCAAATCAACCAACAAAACCACTTTGCACTTTCACATCACATCATCAGCCTATATCAGTTCACTGCTGGACAACGGCCTCTCTTTAGCGTATGAGCATGGACGCATTATGAGGTAAATGCCCATAATCGTAACGCTGGGCAAGTGGGTTGGCGATCGCAGTGTGTCCACTATGATCCGTGATCTTACTGTCTATCATCTTCGACAAATAAATGGTCAGTGACTCTTAAATCTCTTAGCCTTCTTCTCTAAAGTCACTCACGGGAGGAGTTAGGGTGGTGACAAATGCATTCTTACTGCCGTCACCACACGGCAAACTGCATTTTAATTATTTCTAAAAGAATAATAGCTCAAGTGAAAATGGACAGAGCATGTCTTCCGAATGATTCCAAAGCAGTGGACTAAAATTATTACTGATTAGAAGCTACAGGATGGACCGGAGCAGAGGCAGACTAAAGAGGAGATGGCAGGACGACATGGACACGTGTCAGCCTCCGTAGCCTAGTTGGTAGTGACCCTGCCTACGAAGCTGGAGGTTCCGGGCTCGAATCCCGGCGAGGGCATTATTTGTGTATTTATTTATCACAAATATTTGTTCCTTGGTCATAGTTGTCTATGTATTTCAGTATCTATATGTATCTATCTATTATATATATCGTCGCTTGGTACCCACATCACAAGCCTTAATTGAGCTTACCGTGGGACTAGGTCGATTTGTGTAAGATGCCCCAAGATAATTTATTATTTTATAAGGACGATTGGGGGGAGAGAGGGGAGGCTTTTGCCCAGCAGTGGAAAATCAGCTACAAAAAAAGTATATTGAAATACTGTTCGTAGATTTTCCACTGTGCTCACTGAGATAGCTGAAAAAGACGCTCAACACACGATGTGAACAGAATATTTAGCAGTCTGTTTAAATTTCTGTTCTAAATCCCAACACTATGGAAATCACTTAGTGTACAATTATTTGTACTTTCATCGTACTGCATTGCCCTAATTATATAAACAGTTTCGTTTTAAGTACCATAAAACTGATTGCCAAATGGTACAATGGTAATATAATTCCCAATAGTCAGTAGAATCTAAAATAAAAGAAATATAGCTGATTTTCCATAACATTTCCAACAATCCTACGTCAGATCAGACGACGCAAGGGATCCACGTCGTTACGTCGTCGCCCAAATTGAAGTAGTTTTTAAGTACCTATTATTTGTTTTGTAAATTTTTAGTTCACAGTGACTTGGTTTTTACTGTTATGCTGTGAAACTTATTGCAATATAAAATAAAATTTGACTTCTTTGACAGATATCGCGAAATACATAATATATGTTTACGTTAATACTAATAAATATCAACAATGTTAACTAAAAAAAATTAAGTTCGTAATAAAACCATGATTGTGTTCCAAAAGTGGGTGATCATGTAAATTATGGAAGTTTTTAGATTTGTGTACTTGTTTTAGGTTCTACTGACGATTAATATAATACATTGATTGCTGTTGCTGAGCACATAATAAAAAAGTAGCAGTCTAGATCGCATTTAGTAGCTGTGTGACAAAATCTGATAGATATAAACGTCATCTCATTTAAAACTACAAAGCCATTACCATCGTTCTTTCAAGGATAGTTGATCCTGTTCAATTTAAACTATGATGAGACAAATCAATGTTATAACAATATAGTAAATTACGTATTTTTGTCACTGAGCATTACCTACGATTATAATGTTAGACCACATACCATGAATGTCATTAATGAACGATCATTTATAGGGTTAGGAATTTTGGTGGCATTAGGTGAACAGAGAACAGTGGAGTCGTTGCTCAAATTGTTTATGATTGATTGAATAATTAATTAATCAAAAATAATACATAAACATATTCTTTTTGACAGCTACCCTAGGTTTCGCGCATTTTAAGTATTAAATAATTTTATTGTATTAATATTTGACTACCTATGAAATATAATTCAATCATTTTTTTTTATAATGTAGCTTATGATTATTATGTAATATTTACGGGCTTCGAGAAAACTAGAACCTTGAAAATCAAATAAATACATTTCCTCATTTATCAATATTTTTATTGAAAATTAATATTTTTCTAGATTCTCAAAAATAACATTCGTGTTATTTATTTAAATTCATTGATAAATCCAGCTTGAACTAAATAAAATTTCGTTATTATTTTATAAGTTAATCATTTATTCAAGTAAAAAATGTTTGTAACTTCGACTCCACTGCTCTCTGTTCCATAAATGCCACCAAAATCCTAACCCTAAATTCATTTATTTTGTAATAAAATAAGTATACAAAAGTCACCCATAGGGCAATGGAGAAGGCTATGCTGCAATGCAGCTCTCCGAATCTCTAAACTGAAGTGGCAGTTGGTGGGGCATATTGCTCGTAGAACCGATAGCTGTTGGGGAAGAAAGGTTCTCGAGTGGCGGCCATGTACTGGAAGGTGCAGCGTGTGTAGGCCCCCTACAAGGTAGACTGATGACCTGGTGAAGGTCCCAAGAGTCTGCTTGATGCGGGTGGCGCAGGACCGGTCAATATGACAATCTTTGAACAGTGGACGTCTTTCGGCTGATATGATGATGATGTATAATAAATGTCGATCAGTTATTGATAGAGATCGGACAAATGTGCGTCATTGTTCGCAGTTGATGAAATGAATAATTAAACGAATAATTTCTTGAAATTTGATTTTGAAGCTTTAAGGTGACTATTTATAATGGTTGTCATAGTTGCCGGTGTCTTTATATTTGTCAGCCTCCGTAGCCTAGTTGGTAGTGACCCTGCTTACGAAGCTGGAGGTTCCGTGTCCGAATCCCGGCGAAGGCATTATTTGTGTATTTATTTATCACAAATATTTGTTCCTTGGTCATGGCTGTCTATGTATTTAAGTATCTATATGTATCTATTATATATATCGTCGCCTGGTACCCACATCACAAGCCTTAATTGAGCTTACCGTGGGTCTAGATCGATTTGTGTAAGATGTCCCAAGATATTTATTTATTATTATTTATTTATTTAAACATCATTTCAAAAGGATAATTAACTAAAAAGATACAACATACTTTATAAATGTCAAAAACGTTTTTGTTCCCTCCTGAAAAATTTGATGGTTACATTAATTCATATTACTACTTACGATTTGTCCGATCTCTGGTTATTGAAAATGATGGTCGCATTACACTCTATCACACAGTTCTTTATCATAAAGATCTTCCTGTAAATCATAGTAATGGTCTTGTATAATGTCCGTAGTTTTATATCTTTATTTAGAGCGCCATCTCACGGAGCATGATTAAATTCCGCTCACTGCCGTCTGACGCAATTTTCACCTGAAAGCCTTAATTTTCCATAACAAATTGCGGGCCCTTCAAAGGGCAGCAATTTAGACATTAATTCAGTGCCACGCTTTTGTAAGAGAGGGTTTAAAATTTTGGACGGTAAATGTATACAAGATTTGGTACCTAGCATAGTTTGACGTTACCAAGCTGGAGGTCTCGGGTTCAAAGGGTATAGGGTAAAGGGGTGATGACTGATGACATATTATAATAGTAGGCATAAAAAAAAGAAATTTATTCACTTACACAAACATAGGTTACAAGAGTAAATAAACATAGGTAATATCAACATACATGTTTGTGCAGCAAAATTGATTAGGACTCAGCGAGGCCGCTGGTTTTCAATCCCCAACCATAAACTTAAAGCTAACAATAAAACTAAACTAACTTAGGTGCTAAAGAGTTCGCTGCCAACACGATTCAAATCAAGTTTTTGTGTAACAAATGAAATGGGCTTGATAGTTCTAAAAGAAAGTTATAAAATAATTTCAATATTTTTTGACAAGTAACGGGTAACCCAAGAAAGCTAACATGTACAAATGTTGTATTTAGGATCTGACCACTATCACGAGGGTTTCTTGGGTAACTTTACAGGTGACCATTAGGCATGATAGGCAGTAAGAATACATTTGTCACCACCGCTACTCTTCCCACTGGGTGTCGTAAGAGTCGACTAAGGGATTGAAATGTCACTGACCATTTCATTGAAGATTGATGTTGGGCAGCAGCGTCGTTGTAATGGAAACAATACTGAGATCATCAAGCCGCTTGGCCATCGTGGCGATTATGGCTATTACCTCCTAATGCGTCCATGTGCTTAAGTAAAAGGAGAAGCCTACGTCCAGAAGTGGACTGGGATAGACTGATGAATAAATGATAAAATAAAAATAAAAAAACTGCGGAAGACTCTGGATTACAGCAAAACAGGTGTCTGACAGAGGAGAAAAGATACAATATACATATATATCATCAAAATAAGACAAAATATGAGCAAGTCTTCTTCTTCTTCTACCTAGCCTTATCCCAACCTTTGCCAGGGTCCGCTTTCCTGCTACATTTCATCCTGGGCATCTTCTACGATAAGCCCATTCACACTCATGTCAGCCTTCACGACATCTAGCCATCGCTTCTTTGGTCTGCCGTCAAGGGCTAGTGTGGGGTGTGGATGTATCTCGTTCTCTTGACGAAGACTGTCGTGATGCTCGATGACTCAGCTACTGCGGCTACCTCGGCTCAGGGACTTTATTTAGGGAAATGTTTAAATAAAAACACTTGTTTACAATTACAACATTACAGTAGGTTGAGTGTTAGTTGGTTAGTGAGCGCGTGATTAGCGCTTGATGAAGTGAGCGTGAATGAATTGAGCCCTCGCGGATAGCGTGTATATATATTAGCTATCCCCACTCCGCGATAATCCGCGAGCGCCCAAAGTCGCGGGTATCTCACGCCGCGTGCGTGTTATATGTGGTAGCGTATAGTGTGATAGTATTTATTTAAATGAATTACACGAAATACATAATGGACAAATATTGTACAAAAAAGTAAAGGAATGGGATTAATTTAATTGGGGAACAATCAATCTTATATCTAGTTAAAGTATTAGGCTTAAGAATTACATACTAAGACAGACATTTATTTACATGTTATGAGCTACATAAGACAGATATTTATTTACATAGTATGAGCTATAAATGACATAAGACAGATGTTTATTTACATATTATAAGCTATATGCGACAATTCTCCCCCACGTGCGTCAGCACCGTCGTTGAACGGAGAGCATATAGGGATCAATCTGGAGACTGGGCGGCGGACTTCACCTGCGCGGGTGCGTACAATGGCTACTCTTACATGGCCATCAGGGCCGGGAAAGAGTTGTGCGACTTCGCCTCTAGGCCATGTACCTCGTGGCATTGAACCGTCCGCTATTATCACTATGTCGCCTGCGTGTAGCTTCTGACTTTTCTGGTGTGCGCTGGATCGTGGGAGTAAACTCGGCCGGTATTCTTTCTGCCAGCGTTTCCAAAAGTGGTCGGCGAGAGATTGCGCAGTCTTCCAAGAAGATAGGGATAAATTGCTGTCTGTAAACACTCCCAGCGGTGACATGGCGCTTGATCGTCCAAGAAGGAAGTGATTCGGAGTCAGGGCCTCGTCTTCGAGATTGGGATTCACTGGTGTGAGTGGTCGCGAATTAATTATGTGTTCGGCTTCTAGCAACAAAGTGTGCAGGACTTCCTCATGGGGCGCTCGTTCTTTGAGGGTTGTTTTCAGAGCTGACTTGACGCTGCCGACGAGACGTTCCCAAGCACCACCGGCGGAAGGGTTGCCTGGCGGAATCTTCTTCCACATTATGGATTTCTCGATCAAGAATGGCCTCATGGATTCGGGTAGAGTCACCTTTGCTTCGGCGATTTCTCGTTCTGCTCCGTAGAAGTTGGTGGCGTTGTCAGAGTAGAGAACGGTGGGTGTACCACGCCGTGCTATCATTCTTCTTAATGATAATATCATAGAGGATGCCGAAAGAGAGGCGGCAAGCTCTAAATGGACGGCCCTGGTGGTAAGACACGTGTACAGGACGCCCCATCTTTTCTCTCTACGGCGACCTATTGTGATGTGCATAGGTCCGAAGAGGTCTACCGCTGCTGCGGTAAACGGCGGTTGATTCGCCTGGAGCCTTTCTGGTGGTAAGTCGCCTACAGGAACCTTGAGAGTAGTTCCCTTATAGGTCCGACACCATTGGCATTTATTCGTTAAGTAACGAATACTACCGCGCAGTCCGATAATATAATAATTCTGCTTTAATTCGTTGATCACAGTCGCGTGGTTGCCGTGATTGTACTTCTGTAACGTGATAATGATGAATCAGGAGCTTCGTGAAGCCTTCTTTGGCGTGCAAGACGGGTACGTGGACTTGCTTGTCAATTCTAGCATCGAGTATAAGAACTCCATTCTTGTCCTGTTTAACTGCAATTTTGTGTAATGCCGACCTTCTTGGTAGTGCGCGCCCAGCCTCCAGCAACTTGATTTCCTCAGCGTAGGATTCTTGTTGACTTCGTCGTATTAACAAGATTTCGGCCAAGTTCAAATGCCCCTTGTTCATTTCTGTTTCTATTTTCTTGCATAGCGGTTTGGCCTTAAAAGCCTCGGCGGCAATCAGAACTCTAGCCGTCGCTCGGACTAACTTTGAAAATTTAGAGAACCTATTTACGACTGGTAAATAATCGAACTTATCTTTTTTACTCGCGACGCCCGTACATATAGTTTTAAACGCGCGTTCCTCTCCGGTAACGTCCGTACCGGCGAGTGTTTTTTCGACCGGCCACTTAGCTGATTCTTGACGTATAAACTCGGGCCCGATGAACCATCGGTGATTTGTTCCGAATTGCGCGGGAACGCCTCGGGTCGCGTCGTCGGCTACGTTTAACGCACTCGGTACCCATCGCCAGTCGGCGGGAGTGGTTGTGCTTTCAATTTCCGCTATTCTATGGGCTACGAACGTTTTATACCTACGCGGGTCTGACCTGATCCATGTTAACGCGGTTTTTGAATCGGCCCAAAAATACCTATTCTTTATAACGTAATCCGATTCCTTGACTATTGTTTCGGCTAACCTGGTCGCGAGTACGCAGCTCTGTAGTTCCATTCGTGGCACGCTAATTACTTTCAGCGGTGCGACTCGTGCTTTCGCTGCTACGAGCGCTGAAGTACGTAGTCCCTCTGGACTGGTACTTACTATATATATAGCTGCCGCGTATATTTTTTCGCTCGCGTCGCAAAAAACATGTATATCGGCTTCTCTATTGAACGCCTGTACGTGACGCGGTATTTCTAAATATTTTAGTTGCTGTACGTTATCGACGAATGACCGCCATGCGGGTGCGAGTGAGATAGGAATAGTCGTATCCCAATCTATACCGGTTCTCCACACCTCTTGCATGAGTGCTTTACCTAGCACTGAAATTGGGCTTACGTAGCCTATCGGATCGAATATGGACATTGCACTGCTAGTAACTTGACGTTTTGTAGGTAACTTTTCTCCCTTTAGGACGTCTTCGGGCGTATTGCGAAAGTTGACGTGGAATCCGAGCGTATCTCGTTTATGGTTCCATTTTAAGCCTAACGTTCTTTCGCTTTCGCTCCCCCCGATAATTGACGTTTCTTCCTTGGAGCTTACTACGTCAGAAATTACTGCGGGGTTGTTTGACGCGAACCCGCGAAGTTCGAACGACGCAAGCATGTTTAACTCGTATATTTCGTTTATAACGCGCCTAACTTCGTGGTCGTCCATGTCGAATGCTACTAACATGTCGTCCATGTATGTGTTTTTTATGGTTTTTTCCGCGGCTATCGGGTACTTGTCTTTGTGTGCGTTTGCGTTTTCGTTTTTGACGTATAGCGCCGTTGTAGGTGACGCAGCTGAACCGAATATTAATCGTTTCATTCTATATTCTTGAGGTGGGGCTGAACGGTCCTCCCCCCTCCAAACGAAACGTAACGCATCCCGATCCTGTTCCATTATTTCGATTTGCAAGAACATTTCTTTTACGTCGGCTATGACCGCGGTTTTGCCTTCTCGGAAGCGCACCATAACGCCAAAGAGTGATTCTAGTAGATCGGGCCCGGCCACCAGCGCGCTATTTAATGATCGCCCGTATGCCGTAGCCGCCGCGTCCCATACTAGCCTCATTTTTCCTCGCTGCGGATGAAACGTCGGAAAATGCGCTAAGTACCATGTTCGGGTTCCTTCGGGTGGGGGTGGCGAGTCCATTTTCTCCGCGTAACCTTTCTCGAGCAGATTATTCATGTGCTTCGTATACTCGGTTTTCAGAGCCGTATCGCGATCGAGTTTTCTTTCTAGACTGTAAAGTCGTCGTAACGCGTGAGCTCTGTTATCCGGGAGAGTTTCATCATCGGTACGCCATAATAGTCCCGCCCTATATCTATTTTCACCCGGTATTTTTCGACATGTTGATTTTAATAAATCTAACGCGCGCTGGTCGGGATCGGTACGCGGTAGTTTTTTTTCTATGCCTAGTGCCTCTATGTCGAAATGCTTTTTCATAAGCTCGACGGCGAGATCGTCCGCGGTCTTAGGCCGTGCGTGGCCTATGAAATTTATTGCCGCATCGCCTTTACGATGTGGCCCATGGAGTACCCATCCTAACTTCGTCAGACTCGCGACGGGTAGGTGAGGTTTACCGCTTAGAATTTGCCGTGTTACGATTAGATGCCAATTATCCTGTCCTATTAGTATGGTTGGAACCGCGGTGTCGTAGCATAGTTCGTCAATGACATTTGTTAGATGTTCGCATTGTTCGACTAATTTTCTGGACACCTCTTGCGATCCTACACCTATTCTTCTAATAGTCAGTGCTTCTATCGTTTCTAAATGACGACTGCAGTGACCTCTGATTCCGAAACGAATTGTATACGAATCTGTGTTGCTAACGGTACCGCCTATGCCTTGAATATCGAGCGTTTCCCCCCTCTGTTGGGGGGCTATCTTGACGGCCGTTTCGTGCAGGATCAGTGACATCGCTGCACCTTCGTCTAATAGCGCATGCGTATGCGCCACGCCTGACGGACCTGAGACTTCTACCGGAATAATTTTAAGATACGCCTGTGCTAGTCGTATCGTATTTACGCCTCCCGGTGAGGCCTTGTTACTTTGAGCGCTAGCCGTGGTTAAACTTAAACCGTGCAATAATTTGTGGTGGCCAGCCTCGCACTGGTTTACTCCACAAGCTACGTATTTACATTTGTACGGTCTACGATGCGCGAACCCTAGACACCTAACGCATAGCCGTGCATTTTTTACGAACTCCCATCTGTCGGCGACCGACGCGGTTATAAACTTCGCGCATGCGCTGACGTAATGGTTGTTGGCATTCTTGCATATAGGACACGAATCGCGCGGTACGCTGACGCTGGGCGAGCTTTGTTTCGGTCTAGCCCCGCTTGTATACTCGGGTTTCTTTTTTATTTCCCGCGGTTTCACTTGGGCTACCGTGGGATACCTCGAGCCTTTGCGCGGTGTCGCGTTATGTACTTCCGATTCAGAGTCGCTACTATTATCGCGATAAGACGGTGGCGCGTAATTTTGTCTAGATTCCCGTTTTGAGCTCTGTTCGAAAGCTACCGTATTCACGTGATTTCGCGACCTACTTTGTTTACCATGACTTACGCGTTTCGCGGCTTTGCTTATATCGTTCAAAAACTCGGAGATCGCGACTAAATCCGGTGTTTCGCTATTTGCTTGTTTATACTTTGCCCATTCGTAGCGCACAATTAAATTTAGTTTATTAACTATTTTATTTACAAGTTCCGGCGCGCACAAGTATTTTTCTTGTCTTAATGATTTTATCGTGGCCACGGCGTTGGCCACGTGCGCGGCGAATGTCGTTATATTACTATTATCTTCTGCCAGGCGGGGCATACGTTTGACATTATGCAGCTCGGTGAGGATTATTTCCTCAGGATCTCTGAACTGTCTTTCTAAAGCTTCTATTATTTCGTACGGGTCTTGCACCGTGTACATAATTGATTTGACGGCCGTTCGCGCTTCGCCTTTAAGGGCTCGCCTAATCCTACTGACGTTATTCACCGAGCTAAACATGGGCGCGGTGTCTTCGAATTCGGCGCGAAACGCGATCCATTCCGTAACGTTGCCGTCAAACGTGGGCAATTCGGGCGGTTTATGTATCACGGGAGTGTATTGCGTATACGGCACATTAATCGCTTGTGGTTGAGTTTGGCGGTATTTCTCGGCAACGGGTGCCGGCGGCGCGGCCTCGCGGGGCGACGGGAATTTGATATTCGCGACGGCTGGTTTTAACTGAACTTGTTGTTCCACCCAACCTCTGACTCGTTGCTCGGTTTTACTAATGTCGGATATGACACTGCCGCTCCCAGATCGGGCCTCGGCCTCGGCAATCTGGAGCCTTAACTTGGCAGTGTCACTCTGCTTTTGAGCAACGGCGAGGGCGGCTTTATGAACTTCGAGTTCTGCTAAGAGTACAGCAAGTTTATTATCGCGGTCACTTTTCGCGGGTTTATTATTTACCGGCGCGCGCTTGTTATTTTGCACTATATCGTCGTCGTTGCCTACTACGGTGCCCGACCTACTTCTAACCACTACCGTTTCGTTGATATCGCGATTCGACACTTCATCTTCCGACCGAACTTTTTTCCGACTATTGTTCTGATTGCCACTGGTGCCTCCGCTCTTTTGATGAGTTTCATAGGAGACAGTGGTGGTGTCGCCCGTTTGCGGCGTGGTCGTGGTGTCCCTCGACCCGGTGGTCGTGGGAGTGGGGACGCCTTGCCCCTGTTTCCGCGGTCGCAGAGTTCTTCCCGATTCGGACATCTTCTTTCTTCACTTTGACGCACGCGGGGGTAATTATGACTTTACCTACCTAACACCTATACGACGACGCTACCGATTGCAACGCCGACGTCCCTAAGCGTGGATCCCTCGATGCACTGAATCTCGCGCTTAGGCTAAGTGCAATGCCTTAAGCGTCCGAAAGCAGTGTGATGACGTCAACCATGTGACGCAATGCAACTAAAGTTGCCAGGACACGTACGTGGAGGAGACCTACAACACGTACGGTCCGACCAGCAAGCTGGTAAGGATGACGTCAACCGTGTGACGTAATGCAACTAAAGTTGCCAGGACACGTACGTGGAGGAGACCTACAACACGTACGGTCCGACCAGCAAGCTGTTAAGGATGACGTCAACCGTGTGACGTAATGCAACTAATGTTGCCAGGACACGTACGTGGAGGAAACCTACAACACGTACGGTCCGACCAGCAAGCTGGTAAGGTCCCTACCCTGAGCCGAGTTGCCTTCAAGCTCAGCGCGTACTTTTTTCTGTTTTGACAACCGGGCTTGCTCTGCACCTTCAGTCTTCGCTGCTATCCGGCTTCTGAAGGACCAAGTTGTGGGGTGTGGATGTATCTCGTTCTCTTGACGAAGACTGTCGTGATGCTCGATGACTCAGCTACTGCGGCTACCTCGGCTCAGGGACTTTATTTAGGGAAATGTTTAAATAAAAACACTTGTTTACAATTACAACATTACAGTAGGTTGAGTGTTAGTTGGTTAGTGAGCGCGTGATTAGCGCTTGATGAAGTGAGCGTGAATGAATTGAGCCCTCGCGGATAGCGTGTATATATATTAGCTATCCCCACTCCGCGATAATCCGCGAGCGCCCAAAGTCGCGGGTATCTCACGCCGCGTGCGTGTTATATGTGGTAGCGTATAGTGTGATAGTATTTATTTAAATGAATTACACGAAATACATAATGGACAAATATTGTACAAAAAAGTAAAGGAATGGGATTAATTTAATTGGGGAACAATCAATCTTATATCTAGTTAAAGTATTAGGCTTAAGAATTACATACTAAGACAGACATTTATTTACATGTTATGAGCTACATAAGACAGATATTTATTTACATAGTATGAGCTATAAATGACATAAGACAGATGTTTATTTACATATTATAAGCTATATGCGACAGCTAGGTTATATTTCCTACGTAGTCAGGTGGCCTACGATAAACGTGACCAAACCACTGAAGACGGCATTCTTGGAGGTTCTCCACTACGTCACGGACCGCGAGGCTGCCACGGATGTACTCGTTCCGAATGTGGTCAGCACGCAAAACGCCGCACATCCATCGCAGCATCTTCATCTATGTAAAACGCGAAGCTCCTGAGGAACATGCCTTCCGAGAACCGGCCACGCCTCGGAGTCATCGAGGCGGATAATTTATGAGCAAAATGAATAAAATATTTATGTGCCTTTTTTCTCTTTTTATTTCTATTATTTTTTCCTAATGATAATAGAATGGAAATACTATTTTTATGACAACATCCGTAACAAAATATTTACAAAATCCAGCAAAATATCAATTTCAGCTTAAAATCACACATCACAAGAGCACGCTCGTCACACAAAAGACTTTCTTAATGACGGCCCGCTATAACGAGCTGCATACAATGCGTACTCGTTAGTATTATGCGATATAGCACGGAATGACGTCAGCGGGATAATTATGCGATACGGGCTTTAAGCTGCTGTATTTTATTTTCATTTTAAGCATTGATTGTATAACTATTATGATATCCCGTTTTGGAATACACACTCCGGCAATGAAAACGGGTCAGGTGGTTTTTTTTCATAGAAAATAAGTCAAACATGGAGATTTCAAATATTTTTAAAAAATATTTATAGTGTAGGTAAAATCTATTTTTAAATCAAGCTGTATTGAAATGTCCCTAAATTTATAAATAAACCCAAAAAAACTTTAAAATTGTCGTTAGGTCGGTTTGTATAGACAAAAATGTAGACCGTTTAAGAAAACCACCTAAAATGTATGGTAGTACGAGTTTTTTAATCATAAGTTGCTATTTTTATATCTACGGAACCATCTGACGATAAAGTTCCGTATTTTTCGGATCGGGTGAAAACTTCAGGGAAATTCCAATACAATCTGATGTTAAAAACGGTTCCACTTGCATTATAAATATTTATTTCAAATATTTGTAATCTGCATGTTTCCAGTATTTTCTATGAAAAAATCCATCTGACCCGTATTCATTGACCACGAGTGTAGTTGGTGTGAATGTTGTTGTATTCTGGCCATTTTTTTCCCATTTCGACATCAAACGTGCCTATTTTGCGTGGTCCCAACGCTGGCCCAGTACTTGTTGGGGACTTGACATGCACTGATTTTCTTCGCAGGTGTATTCAGGTTTCCTCACGACGTTTTTTTTCGTTCACCGTAAAGCACTTGTGAATATCAAATAATACGTACATAAGTTTTATGAAAAACTATCATGATATCCCGTTTTGAAATAGGTGGCGTGAAAAGAGTATTGTATTCATAGTCGTATTCATTTATTTGCGAAAAATAAGAGTAGTTTACAATTTTGTTACAGCAATATCATAAGTCCTTCTATTTAGCCATCTACGCAGCATACAAATTTTGTAGGCTAACATCTAATTTAACCTACGACACATTACGACAGAGAGGTCTTGACCAATTGACCATCGCTCCGGGACATTCCTGGGTACTTAGACAAGGTTGCCAATCGCTAACGCTTAATCGTCAATTGTAAGCGAAAAGTAGCTAACTGTATTTGTCGCACTAATAAGAAAGAGCGACAGAAAGGGAAAACTACGATACACTACTAAGCGTTAGCGATTAGCAACTTGGCTAAGCACCCTGGTGCAAAATTTGCCAATAGCTATTCAGCGTGGCAATGCCGTGAGCGTGATGGACACTTTTGCTCCAGGGATGACACGGGGCGGGTTATTTTTGACTAGTACTTTTGGTATTGTTGTGACTTGTAAAATGTATGTTCGTATTAAATGAAACTGTATTTCATCATCATCATCATCATCTCAGCCATAAGACGTCCACTGCTGAACATAGGCCTACTCTCTGGACCTCCACATGTACCGGTTAGATGCGACCTGCATCCAGCGTGTCCCGGAGACCTTCATAAGGTCGTCGGTCCATCTTGTGGGTGGACGTCCTACGCTGCGTTTGCCTAGCCGTGGTCTCCACTCGAGCACTTTTCGACCCCATCGACCATCTGCTCTGCGTGCAAACTGTATTTACTTAACTTTAATTATTAATAACAATTAGATTTGTTTTATTTTTCCGTGCTAAAATTTTCATTGCTTCTATTTGAGTGTATTTATACTGTATTATGTATGTATGTAAATGTATATTTATGTTTATTTTATTAACTTATGTAAGTAAGTTTAGTAGTATACTTTAATTATTGTGTTTCGTTACTTATTTTTTGTTTTAGCATAACCATGTTTAAATTTATTTATTCCGCTGCCTTAAGGTTGTCTGGAAGAGATGGCTGCTTAGCGATAAGACCGCACATTGTAATACCTGTACTTGTAACACTGTATATCTGTTATTCTACTGTTATTATGGTGTGCAATAAAGAGTATTGTATTGTATAATTATAGTACACTACTTACATTCATTTGCAGTACATAAATAAAGTCAGTTTTATTGTACATTGTATTGTCTTTCTCTTATTACGGAACTCTAAAAATCTGCTTTTCGCTTCACTGCATTAAATAGGCACCATTATTTCCTGGCAGTATTGAAATGAAATTGAATTTTATCGGAACCACGTTTAAAAATAACTAAACAAGAGTATTCGTTTTGCACTGGTTATTATGAAACTACGAAGGTTTCTTTTTAAAAAGGTAGACCGATCGACCGAACAAATAAGTGACTCTGTTTTGACTTACAAAAAATATTTAGATGAGCTTTTTCGCTTTCAGGAATACCCAATTAGCGTGAAATTAAAAAAAACCTTGATTTTAGTCAGGATTGTAACTTTAGAATCATAACTAACGTGAGATTCAAACATACTAAAATGTTATCGAACCGTACTCACGTATTTAAGTCGATGATTGCACGACATATTTCGACCCATGAAGAGGGTCCTCGTCCGGAGCACCCTCGGCCAAAGCCTGACGCGTACTGCGGGCTTGCGCCCTGCTAGGTTTGTAACGACAATAATTACGAGTAAACACAAAATTTCAGTAAAAAATTGTTTTTGGTGTATATTTTGAAAACTAACTATAAGCGATATTATAATATGGGAACGTCGATGACGCTTAAATTCCTAAAGATATCCTACTTTGACTTACAAAAAATAGTACAGTGTATTGGACCGTGTGGTGACGGCAGTAAGAATACATTTGTCACCACCCCAACTCCTCCTGCAGGTGTCGTAAGAGTCGACTAAGGGATTGAAGTGCACTGACCATTATTTGATAAAAGATTGATGATGGGCAGCAGAGTCATCATAGTGGCACATTACTGCGATCGCCAATCCGCTTGCCCAGCGTGGCGATTATGGGCATTTACCTCCTAATACGTCTATATGCATAGTTAATAGGAGAGGCCTACGTTTAGCAGTGGACTATCATAGGCTGATGATGATGATCCTACTTAAATTGTCGTTACAGACCTGACCGGTATTAAGGTTTTTTAGTCACGCTAATTGGGTAGCCCTAAGAATGAAAATGCTCAGAAACACCAAATACCAATTGAATAGGTACCTATAATTTTCTTTTTTTACACCACACTACATAATATATTTTGATCTCAAGTTATATAAGAAAGTGGCTACATTTGATCTGAATATCTTTGATTTAAGAAAAATAAAATGTGTTGATTAAGAATGAATCGCTGCATTTTATTTAGTGTGTTTTTTTAAGTTGCTAATAAAATAACATTATGCGTAAATACTGATGCGTTGTGCGAGGAAGTCGGTAGCTCTTCGGTCTTTAGTTACCTACGTCAACCAAACGTTTCGTGATTTCAGCAAACAATTTGCGTGCGCTCGGACCCCATTTTACTTGATAATGTTATTTTTACTCACTCCGAGTACAGGTTGACAGTAAAATTTAGAGCCAAGCACTAAATTGAGTCAAACAGGCCCATATTATATTAATTCCAATTATATATATAAATATATATACATATATCCATAAATATATTTGTAACATATAAATTTTATGTCTTTTGATGGAGATAATGACTCATATCATTCAGCTTGTAGCAATTCTAGTTCTTTTCATTCAATCGAAGAGTTCGACGAGTCTTGTACGCTTGGATATTCTTTGAAATGCGAGTTCCAAACTTATAAAAATGCTTTCAACGTATGCCATATTAATGCTCAGAGCATTCTGAGCCACTTCACAGATTTCTTAGAAACCTTCTCCTCTTGTAATGTCCATGCTATTCTGGTCAGTGAAAGTTGGCTAAAGCCAAATATATCGTCAACGTCCTGCAGCCTCCCTGGCTTCGTCCTTATTCGCAACGACCGAACAGGCAAAGGTGGTGGAGGTGTTGCCATGTATGTGCGTGCCGACATCCCGTATAGAATTGTAGACTCTTCACCCTCTCATTTTTCTGGTTCTATGGAACATTTGGTCGTCGAATTGAAGCTTCTTGGGGTACGTGTCATGTTGGGTGTAGTCTATTGTCCGCCAACGATCGATTATTTTTCAGCTTTTGAGGTGCTTCTGTCGGCTATTGGTACCGATTGTACTCATCACATAGTAATGGGCGATTTTAATACTGACCTACTGAGAGACAACTCTAGATCACGTAAACTGAAGACCATTGTGGAATCGGCTGACTTCTCTCTAGTACCTATGGATGCCACACATCATAACACCGACGCTTCTGACTCATGGCTGGACCTAATACTCACTTCATCGCTAGACAATGTGTTGAAATCCGGGCAGTTTTTGGCACCCGGCTTTTCTCGGCATGATTTGATTTACGTTAGTTACAAGATTAAGCCTCCTAAGCCGGAACCGGTAGTTCTTCAGTTGCGAAGTTTTGCTCGAATTGACGTGACCAAGTTGAAAGAGGATGCTGCTTTGGCCGACTGGGCAGGCACGCTTGAAGCATCAACAGTTGACGACAAAGTTTCTCACTTTAATACTGTTCTTCTGAAACTGTTCGATGCTCATGCACCGGTGCGGTCTGTTCGGCTAAAGAGGCCTCCTGCTCCTTGGATCACAAGAGGTGTCCGAATGGCGATGAAGAGGCGGGACAAAGCTTTCCGTGTATATAAGCGGGATCGGATCGAAGACAATTGGCGACTTTTCAAAGTTGCTCGGAATCGCTGCAACCAAATGGTAAGAACAGCTAAGCGACGATACATACACGACAACATCTTGACTTCTTCCCCCACAGATACTTGGAAATTTCTACGGTCATTGGGCATTGGTAAAACCAAGGCCGATGTCGACTCCCTCCCATTCCCCTTAGATCTCTTAAATTCTCACTTTTCCAAAACTTCAGTTCTTAACTCATCAATTAAATTTAAAACTCTGTGTTACATTGCGTCTCTTCCTACCCCTGATCTGGCCCCTTTTACTTTTGCTCCAGTTACTGATGATGAGATCAGAAAGATTATCATGTCGGTGAGATCTTCAGCTGTCGGACATGATGAAGTGAGTAGAGTTATGGTCACCCTTGTTCTCGATTTTATTCTGCCTATAATTTCTCACATTATAAACACCTCATTATTATCGGGGACCTTTCCCTCTTGTTGGCGTAAGGCATTTGTAATCCCTCTTGCAAAGATATCAAACCCCTGTTTACCTACTCATTTTCGTCCCATTTCTATTTTGCCATTTCTCTCAAAAATTCTTGAGGCAGCAGCTCATAAACAGATATCCAAATTCATCCATAAAAATAACTTGCTCTCTGTATATCACTCGGGATTTCGATCGGGACACAGTACCACCACCGCACTTCTTAGTGTTCTTGAAGACGTTAGAAAGGGCATGGAAAATTCTAAGGTCACGGTGCTGGTACTTATTGATTTCTCGAATGCCTTCAACGCGGTTGACCATGACCTTCTCGTTGCCACTCTCACCCATCTTAAGGTCTCATCTAAAGTGATCAAGTGGTTTGCGTCGTACCTCTCTGACCGTGCTCAGGCAGTGAGAGCTAATCGTTCTCTATCTGCTTGGTGCGATCTGAGCACAGGTGTTCCGCAAGGTGGGATACTTTCTCCTCTTTTATTCTCTGTTTTTATTAACCAGATTACCTCTTTTATCAGATGTTCTTACCATTTGTATGCAGACGATCTACAGCTGTATGCCCAAGCTTCTGTCGATAACATAAACCATGCTATTTCTCTTATAAATGACGACTTAGATCACATAGCGAAATGGTCCAATAGTTTTGGCATTAGTGTTAATCCGACGAAGTGCCAGGCCATAATTATAGGAAGCCAGAGGCAACTTGCTGGCCTGGATGCCGTATCCGTCATGCCGATCCGTTTTGATGGGACCACAATTCCTGTTTCTAGCCAAGTTAAGGATCTAGGCTTTGTGTTAGATTCAAGTCTTTCCTGGCATAGCCAAGTGTCTGAAGTAAGTCGGAAAGTTTCTGCAACACTGCGTAATTTGTACAAATACAAGAATTTTCTTCCAGTAGGTAAAAAAAAACTACTAGTGCAGGCTCTTGTATTGCCAGTTCTTGACTATGCAGATGTTTGTTGTACTAATATCTCGCAGGAGCACCTCAACAAGCTTGACCGTCTTCTCAACAACGGCATACGCTTCATCTATGGTCTTCGTAAATACGATCACGTGTCTTTCTATCGCCGCCAACTTAACTGGCTTTCTATCCGTCGCCGTAGGTCTCTTCGTGTATTGTGTCTATTATTTACTATCTTATTCGATCCTTCTACTCCAGAATATCTCAAAAACAAATTTATTTTCGACACTCCCCGTCCTGGTTGCGAACTTCGGTCTTCTCGATCACTTAAAATTGCAATTCCTTTTCATCGTACAGGATTTATGACCAACTCTTTCGTCGTTCAGGCAATCCGTCTGTGGAACTCGCTACCTCTCCCTATTCGACAAGCCCCAAGCAAACACATTTTCAAACGACTGCTCCGCAAGCATCTTCTTGAAGACGAATTTAAATAGTTTCCTCCGTCAATTACTTTCTGATATTGAATATTAAAATAAAATATGTATTAGTTTATTTAATTATTATATAAGTAATAGTATGTAATTGTAGGTATTGTTATAGTCATTTGGTATTACTATATCTTTAATAATTATTCGAGTTGAGCACCAACTAAAATGTCTCTGTTTGGCCCAATGGTTGACTGGTAGAGAATGCCTTTTAGCATTAAGTCTGCCATTTGTACAATTTTCTTTGTTTTGTGCAATAAAGTTAAATAAATAAATAATAAATAAATAAATTGTGTAGTTATAAGTAAACTTTCATCAAATAGTACATTACGACACAAGTGCGAAAAACATGAAATTCGAAACGAGTGGCGATGTTTTAAAACACGACGATATGTTTTAAATCGACACGAGTTACGAATTTCGTTTTTGCATGTGTGTCTCGTATGACGTTTTTTAGTGCAGATAGCCCTCCGTTTTGGACCTAACGTAAAATGACACACTTCTTGCACTAGAGCCTAAAAAAGGCACCATCTGTACTAAAAAAAATGTAAATAGGTCAGTATAACGGCTTTAGCTTCGCACACAATTTTCAATCTATTGAAGGGTTGACACATTTTCTGAGCTAGTGATATCAATGTAACATGTGTATGTATGTCCATCCGTTTGCTCAAGCTCTTCACACGTTTGGTTTGCCAAAGGTACAGATTACTTACTACTAGATGGATTATTTCGCTTAAATGTTTATCTCTAAAATAAAACTATGAAAACGGATAAACTCGCGTATATTAACTTCATTCCTATGTATTTTGTTTATCTCTACTTCATCATCAGCCCGTTGCAGTCCACTGCTGGACATAGGACAAGGTATGCCACAGAGATCGGTCTGCTGCTTTATGCATCCAGTTTCTGCCAGCCCCCTTATGCAAATCATCCCGCCATCTAGCCGGAGGGCGTCCCACGCTACGTTTACCAGGACGCGGTCTCCACTCCAGAACACGCTTGCTCCAGTGGTTATCGGTTCTGCGACATACGTGGCCAGCCCATTGCCACTTCAACCTACCAACTTTCAGAGCTATGTCGGTCACCTTGGTTCTCTGGCGGATCAATTCGTTTCGAATTTCGTCCTTCAGAGAGACTCCAAGCATAGCTCTTTCCATAGCACGTTGCGCGACTTTAAGCTTGTGGATTAGCCCCACGGTCAGTGTCCACGTATCGAATCCGTACGTCATAACAAGAAGGACGCACTGGTCAAAAACTTTCGTCTTTAGGCTCTGAGGTATATCCGACGAAAATATCTGTTGCAACTTCCGAAACGCTGCCCAACCCAACTGGATCCTCCGATTAGCTTCCTTTTCAAAGTTGTATCTACCTGCATTAATTGGCCAAGGTAGACATATTCTTTGACAACTACGAGAGGCGTCCCATCGGTGATTACTGGCTCCGGAATGACGAGATCATTAAACATGACCTTCGTCTTGTCCAGGTTCATCCGGAGGCCAATTCGCTGGGAGGCTACATTTAGGCTCTGCAGCATTTCTTGGAGTTCCTGCAGTAATTCCGCCACTACCACGAT
This sequence comes from Thaumatotibia leucotreta, assembly GCA_025490895.1. NCBI lineage: Eukaryota > Metazoa > Arthropoda > Insecta > Lepidoptera > Tortricidae > Thaumatotibia > Thaumatotibia leucotreta. Next base: position 30,386 of record JALPQI010003178.1, on the reverse strand, counting down.
ATCATCGGCAAACCTTAAATGCCAGATGTATTCGCCATTTATATTTATGCTCCGTCCTTCCCAGTTTAAAGTCTTGAAGAATTTCTCCAATACATTTGTAAATAGTTTCGGGGATATAACATCCCCTTGCCTTACTCCTCGATGGAATGGAATCGATCTTGTTTGACTGTTCTGTACTTGGACGGACATACTCGCGGCATCATACAGGCTTTTTAGTACCTCGATGTATCTATAGTCAACTTGGCATCGCTTCAGAGAGTCCAAAACAGACTAGGTCTCGACAGAGTCAAAGGCCTTCTCATAGTCCACGAAAGCTAGACACAGAGGCTGATTATACTCCTGGGTCTTCGGTATAATCTGCCTCACTGTGTGGATTGATCTATGGTGCCAAACCCTCCACGAAACCCGGCCTGCTCCAGTGGATGGAAGTCGTCTAACCGCCGCATCAGCCTATTTGTGATGACCCTCGAGAACAACTTGTACACGTGCATCAGGAGCGATATAGGGCGGTAGTTCTTGAGAAGGGTTTCATCCCCCTTTTTGAAAAATAAAACTACCATGCTCCTGCTCCATGCTCTTGGAATTCTCCCTTCGTGGAGAACGGAGTTAAATATGCGCTGCAGCTGCCTAAGGACAAGAGTTCCCCCTGCCCTTAGGAGAACAGTCGTAACCCCGTCTTCTCCCGGGGCTTTTCCATTTTCTTGTTGTTTGAGGGCCAGCTCAAGTTCATCAATGCTGACGTCGGGGAGTTAGTCGGTATAGTGTCGGACTAGAGTAGCTCGGGGATCGCTGGAGGCGGGTTCAGGTTGCGGAGATTGTGAGGCATATAACTGGCTATAGAAAGCTTCCACCTCCGAGAGTATCTCTGGCTTAGAAGACACGAGACGGCCATCGGCGGTAGTCAGTTTAGACATGTGGCTCCTCCCGAGACGATTCATGAATACTTTGGAACCTCTAGGACAGGAAAGAAGAGCAGGATATAAGAGGACACGATACTGTAACTGATACATAAAAACAGTTTAGTTCCCAGTCAAGTGCAAAAATAATATGTATCGAAGGAATCCTCTCAAAATATGTTACAACGTTCTTCTTACATAGAACTTATTTAAGTACACCGGGACATTATGAGCATTTTATAATACAGCGTGTTTTTCTTCATATGCTATAACTTTAACGGAAGCTTATTTAGGTCAAATATAACTAATTTCTCTAAGAAACTGATGTTTTAACTCTTATTGTTATTGAGTTATTAAAAATAAGTTTAATCACTGAACATGTGTATTTCAACCTTTATTACATTCTAATGTTACATATTTTGACATGTGCCGTCAGTTACCTGAGATTAACTTTTATTTTATTCTTAAGGTTCTCTCACACTTACCATTTAATTTATTATATATGAAAACAAAAAAAAATCTTTTTTATCGAATTTTCCAAAAGCCTGTATACCAGACAACTTCTATTAATGTCCCAAGTAACCTGTCTTATTTATAGCATATCGAAACGAACACCCTGTATACACCTTACACCTTTGTCTGCAGTGTTATTCACTAAGGAAACCGCCTTGCTACTCTTAGCAGCGCTGTGTCAGCGCTGCGGCGACGTCGAGCCTAAAAATGGTATTCACTAATGCACTTTAAACGACACTAGCGCTCGGCGACGAATGCGGCGTGAGCTGGAACTACACTGCATCGAGAGTTACCGCCTACAGTTCGACGACGAGCTGTTCTACGTTAGTGAATACCGTTTTTCGCAGCGCTACGCTCTACGTCGAAGTGAAGGCTGTCTCGACGTCGAACTCGTTGACGAACGCAGCGTCGAATGTGTGAATAAGAGAATAGCATAGCTGCACTGATTCTCAATGCGACATCTATAGTAGGTAGTCTACGGTCGGCACTTGCGTCGTCACACGTGTCGTGTCCGACACTCGACACGTGCTCGCTTTGAGGCTAATCCGGTTAACGCTCCAGGTGGCACGGAACGCTTTTCATTTTTTTAGGGTTCTGCAGTCAAATTGGGGGCATGGCGGCGAAATAGTGTTGTTAACGGTATTACGTTTGCTTTGTAACTGAAACATATACGGGACCCTAAAGCATAAAAAGTAATAAAACTATTTAAACGGATTACATCGCGTATATTATAGTATCTTATGCAACCCTTGTTTAAGAGATGTCAAAAAAGGTGAATGGCGTTGGTAACAATTTGAGGTGAAAATTGTTATTAAAGACGCCACGAGCATTTTTTGATTCAGTTAAACAAGCTTCGTAGGCAAGGTCACTACCAATTATGCTAGGGAGGCTGACGTATTTAAACGGATTATAATGCGTAAATTAATTAATTTAACTAAATTCCGATGATTTGAATACTTTTGGGCTGCAGCGTCATCAATCATCATAGTGGACACATTACTGCGATCGCCAATCCGCTTGCCCAGCGTGGCGATTATGGGCATTTACCTCCTAATGCGTCTATACGTTTAGTTAATAGGAGAGGCCTACGTCCAGCAGTGGACTGAGATAGGCTGATGATGTGATGTGAATACTTTTCAGGGTTCGTGGTCTACAAGCGGCTCATAGTTAGTTATAAAATGCAAATGCTAAGTCATTTTGCGTTATTTAATAAGTCGACGTCACGCCTCTACGAAGCATTATCGCTACAAAGTAGGAACCTGGGTTACATGAGCTACGCCGTAGCGCTACGAGCGTAGTTAAAAACACTTTAAGCGCGGGGAACTCCCGAGGGGAGTTCTCTTTATACCACGTCGGTGGCAAACAAGCATACGGCCCGCCTGATGGAAAGCAGTCACCGTAGCCTATGGGCGCCTGCAACCTCAGGGTGTCACATGCGCGTTGCCGACCCAATAAAAATAACGTTGGCACAACAAAGTGGCTCCACTCCACCTGATCGTAAGTGAAAAGTAGAGCCCAAATCGCGGCGGCAACGAACAGGAGACACTCAGTAACCTGTTAGTTGCCACCGCCTTGCTGGCCCGCTAGATGCTGGTAAATACACCGGCTGACCCCGAAACACGGCAAACACGAAGGTAAGTCATTTCACGGGCGTTTACACCGAATGTACGGTGGTAGCCAACCAGGCGGGTACTAGTAAAAATACCCTACCACCGGCTGAGAAGCGAGGATCTGTGTGGGAGGTCCAGGATGCTTAGCCAAGTTGCCAATCGCTAGCCCTTTACCTACGGGGCCCTGTATCACTCCGTAACCTCTCAATACGGGCATGTTTTTTCGAGAGCCGGTGTAAGGCATAACTTCACTTACCTGGAACTTTTATAGTATTGCAGCTACACACTTGAAAATTCGCACACATATTACATATGTTGTCTTTAATCAAAAAATAATCACATATAGTAATAATATTCCCTTTTTTTAATAAAATCAAGTAATATATCAGTCACTAAGAATTTGAAGATTTATAAGTCACCACTCGCGAATTTCACAAGTTTAAGTGTAAAAACATTAGTTTATGGTATATTTAACACAAACAAATACTCAAAAGACTATAATTATTTTTAAAAAGCATAAATATCAATCAATAAAAACCTTGCAAACAAACAATTTCTCACATATGAAAAATAGTGATGTGCGTCTATCGACACAGTTGTCGATATGTCGCATCGATTAGGGAAAAAATCGAACAATAATTTGAATCTAATAAGGTTTTATGTGTATAATTATTTAATTTTTAAACTTATTAGATTGTATAGTTAGTAAGAGTGGGCACTAAGGTATCGACAAATCTGTAAAGTACGGGTATTCTCTGATCTGTTTCTCACAACAAGTCGATAAAATTTAAAACATCACTATTGTCCGCCATATTGATTTCAATTTTTGGCACTCCTGCAGTACGGGTGTCAACCCCAGTTGCCAGCAAAAAAAGCGGTAGTTTTAAAAATATATTTATATCAGAGCCATCTACCGAAACATTCGGGTATTTTTTTCTTTGCATCTATACTAATCCCAAAGCATATTGTGAATACTATTACCAAGATACAAGGTCTAGTTTTGAATAAAAAAAATATTAAACATGACCAGTACTTCGATCAACTATAGTTGACACCCGTACTGCACGGCTGTTGCCTTGGTGGCAACTCTGGTTGACACCCGTAGGTAAAGGGCTAGCGCTTGGTAGCGTATCGTAGTTTTCCCTCTCTGTCACTCTTGCATATTAGTGCGACAAAGACAGTTAGCTGCCTTTCGCTTACGATTGACGTTTAAGTGCTAGCGATTGGCAACTTGGCTAAGCACCCAGTTTGGTTACAAAGCGGAAAAATCACGGGATCGGCTACGAGCGTAGCGCGTAGCACTCGTCCGCAATGAAAATGTTAAGCGATAAATTTTATTATGTTTAGACACAGCATCGGGAATAATGCAAATACACTAGTAATACTTCGTTTGTACACAAAAATCAAATGAACGGAAAAAACATGTCCAGTGCATAAAAAAATCATAGCAAATTCACACCTTATTCTGTTAAAGTACGTATAAGGTGCTTTTTTCTTCTGTAATTTGAATTGACTAGACGTGTTCTTTCCGTGGACCTTTCTTTACAGTGACATTGCAAGTATCGGTAACGTTAGGTTTTACTCTATACGTAAAGCAAGTCATCGCGCTCGTACGAGTGTGTCAGTGCAAGCGTGATAGAATGCATTACACGTATCGAGTAAAACCTAACGTATTCTTTACTTTCCAACTCATGATACGGCTACAGGTTTTTGAAACAACTGATACATTCTAATCCGGATTTTAGGGTGCGGCTCCACTGACGCAGAGCGGAGCGGAGCTGTGCAAAATTGACCAATCGTCATCGTCATATCAGCCGAAAGACGACCACTGCTGAACTTATCCTCCAAAGATTGCCACAATAACCGGTCCTGCGCCACCCGCATCCAGTGGACTCAATCGTTGAATCCGACTCGATTGGGCAGCGTTCGGGAAGCTACGACACATATTTTCGTCCAATATTCCGCAGTGTTTGAAGACTAAAGTCTTTGATCAGTGTGTGTTGCCAGTGATGACATACGGTACTGAAACGTGGACGCTTACAATGGGCCTCATAAGAAGGCTCAAAGTCACCCAAAGGGCAATGGAGAGGGCTATGCTAGGAGTCTCTCTGCGCGATCGGATTAAAAATGAGACCATCCGCAGCAGAACCAAAGTAACCGAAATAGCTCTCTGAATCGCTGAACTGAAGTGGCAGTGGGCGGGGCACATTGCAAATTGACCAATTACATTCTTCGAATTCGAATTCGAAACACTGTGATGCGGTCTCATTGGCCGAGGTCCCACAGCTCCGCTCTGCTCCGCGTCAGTGGAGCCGCACTCTTATGGTCGTTGGCGGGAAATAGTAATTGGACTATTTTTGTTAGAAGATACGCGGTATTTACTAATGCGAGTTTGGAACGGAATCTTAGTCTTGCTCTGAGACTGAAATTCCGTTCCAAATTGTTTATTTTACACGTAATACATGCAATGTGTTACCCTTGACCCAGGCTTTCATGAAAATGGTTTATAACCCGTAATTTATTTTTTAGTTAAAAAGATAATTTATCAATATTAGAGCCAATTTTAGTGCAAAGTAGGTGGGCGGATTTTTATTTTGTTGTCGTTTTTTAAAATTTTCCAAATTTGGACTTTTTTTACATTCTTTGTACTCAGAATCACGGGCCTTTGCGATCCTCCTCCCAATAAAAAAGTGTCCCAAAAAAAATTCCATTGAGTTACTATTTTTCATACACTTTCTTCGTCCGTAACTCAGTGGAAGACAAAAAAAATTATGAAATTCTTGGGACACTTTTTTCTGCTAATGAGGATCGAAAGAGCTTGCGATTATGAGTAGAAAAAATATGAAAATATCCAAATTTGGAAAATTTCTGAAAACTACAACAAAATAAAAATCCGCCCAGGTATGTTTTACGCTTCATGAAAAATAGAAGGATTTTGCCGAACAATGAGAAAACCCCAGATGATGATTTCCGCGATTCCATCAAACACAACATTAAGACATACTGCTCACGTCATTACGTCAGCGAACAACGCACGTCACAAATGTTCGGTTTGTTAAGGTGGGATTATGACGTCATCTCGAGTGTTCACTCGCGCGGGACGAGATAAGGGGACACACGGTGAACGAGCCTGGAAAGCATAATCTAAGTAATTGTTAAAGCACAAATAAAGATACATCTTACACAAATCGACCTAGTTCCACGATAAGCTCAATTAAGGTTTGTGATGTGGGTACCAAGTGCGACGATACAGAGGTACATAAGCAGCCATAACCAAGGAACAAATATTTGTGACATGATAAATTAATAGGTACACAAATAATTCCCTCATCCTCTCTTTTTTTTCGCATGCAATATCTTCCCCCTGTCCTCCTGAACCTCCTGAGAGGAGGAGAGTTGGCAGTTGGCCCTACCCTCTAAACCCCACTCCGGCATTTTGACATGGGATCGCGAGCATGTCACCATGACGCCCTCCGGCGGCCTCAGCTACTGCCAGTACACCTGCACTAAACAGGGAGAGGCCCAAAACGCTTGGTCTTTCCCCCGATTACTAATCCAAGATGCAAATCGCTAACGCGCATTAGCGCTGCGTGGTTTTAACTCTGCTATTATTTTTAATACACAGGGTTATTTTTTCACCAGTACAATAAATCAACATACGTAATAGTAGTCCAAGTTACAGAATACTAACATTTTTTGTTACTACCCCTTTAGAACAAAAAAACTAAAATACCGATGTTTGAACTTATCCGCAAACCTAATAAGAAAATTGGACGCATTACGCATTATCAATGTACATAACTAGCAAAACACACGAACTGGCAACTGTTTGTTTACAACGTCATCGCACGTGGCATGACGGGTTGGAAAAACCCCACTGGGTATCAACTTATGATTATGACTTGGCAAAACAATCTTACTTGATCCCAAATCTTCCTTCATACTTGCACTACAAGTACACTACAAGACAGCACGGGCTTAGGACCGTAAAAACAAAGAATTTTTCTGTGTGTGAAGTTTGTCGAATGTTTTAAATTATGTCTGGGAAACGTGATAAAATTACAAAGTAGGACAGAAACTTTCTTCATTGAGGCGTATTTAAAAATTCGAAATCACCTTTATGCACAATGATTGGAATCAAAAAAACATACCTAAGTAATGGAGTCCATTTCTCGTACTAATTTATTAATTCACATACTTAAGCAAGTGCTCAAAATGTTGCCTGTGGTTATCTAAACACACTCTTGCCCGTTTTTGAATGTTTCCTTCGATATTTCCCAACACAAGTCTATAGTTCTCACTTTTAAGTTCATCAAATGCACTTATTATTAGATTTTTTAAGTCTTTTAAATTTTGGGCCTACCCGCCGTTTCACTACACCTCACAAAAACAGTCACACGGGGTCAAATCTGTTGACCTGGCTGGCCATGGCTATAACACTGGCATTTTCCAGGCGGGGCACATTTTCCCCAATGAGAAAATAACTAGGTACGAACCATTTCGTACGAGCAATTTCCGACTGAAGGTAGTACGATGCGGCACGCGTGCACATACCTATGTCAAGCGCGAGACTGACCCTGACCTAGTCACCGAGATTAAGATAACTGCTATGTTGCCAACTCGTGCGCCGACCAGCAGGTCGCTCACCCCCTTTCCGCCGCCCTCTGCGTCCCGCACCCCGTTGACGTCTTGTCTTTAGTAAGCCCATCATTTTACATTTGCATGAAGGATAAATTAATAATAAATGAAAAAAAAAACATGTCAATTTTATTTGATAAATGTAATCTATTATCGATACCAAATACGTGGGAAAATTTATTGTACCGGTGAAAAAATAACCCTGTATAGTGCTCGCACATTGGATATTATTTCTGTTATACAGCAAGAAATCACCGCATTTTCGTTAACAGTGAGTTTGTGGGACACAAAACAGGCACACTACGTGATTTTTAGGAAATCAGTTAAAATTTCAGAAGTAGTCACCTAGAAGTGGTAAGAAATTGTTACTATTTTATGTGATATTTAAAATTTATCGAAATTTGAAGATTCCGTCAAAATTGAAAGAGTCAAACAGGGAGCTGGTTTAAAAGTTACAAATTTTGAGCTTTTGTTCCTGTTTTTTCAACGAAGGTGTCATTGGTGTGTCAGGAATAAATATTCGAAATGTATGGTTTTCGCACAAGTTCACATGGCTCAAAGAGGGTGAATCAACTTTTTTCTGTCTGTTACGATTTCCGTAGTTTAAGTACCATAATTTTGCATAAAACCAGCGTGACTCAGGTGAAAAATAGAAAAAATCACCCAAGCAATAAATATCTATGATAAAGGCTGTCCCAGAAGTAAAGAGACAAATTTCAAATTTCGAACTATTTGAAAATATTTTTATTTTCTTAAGAAAAATAACTGGTATTGCCACCGTATGCCTCATATCTGTAAAATTTAGCGGGAAATACGATTGTATTATTGAAAGTTTAATAATGAAATGAGCTGATCACGAAGTATTTGCTAAAGAGTTGTTCAGAATTATGAATGTCATGGAAAAACGGACACGATATGTAATTTTTCTTCAGAGGGAGTAAGGAGAACTACTTTGTATTTAATTATAAAGCGTTTTGAAGGATCGCATGAATATATTTTCAAGAAGATTCCGGGAAAAAATGTACTATTTTCGTAGCTATGAACATAAATAAAGTAAAAAAAGTGTATGAACGGAATCCTTCGATGTCTGTTAGAGCTGCTGTGGATAAATCGAAAATATCGAAGTCAAGTATAGCTCGTATTAAAACATGTGACCTAAAGCTTAAAGCATTTGCAAAACTGTCAACTCCTTAGTACTTTAAGAACCAGGAAGTGCGAGCAAAAAGAGGATGTCGAAGAGTAGAGAAGAAAACACTGAAAAAAGTTCTCATAATTGATGATGAGACTTACGTGACTGTGGACCCGACGGATATTCCTGGGAAGCAATACTACCATGCGACTCGACGAGACTCCGTAGATTACTCGCAAAAAAATGTACCAAAGGTCAAATTTTTCAATAAATATCTCGTTTGGCAAGCCATAGACCAAAATGGCAATACGTTTTAACCATATATTTGCACAGGCTCTATGAACGCACGTATATTCATTTGAGAGAATGTATGATACTGCGATAAATTTCGTTCATAGATAAGCATTACCCGAGCGAAGAAATTATATTCTGGCCTGATATGGCGTGATGCCACTACGCCTCGGAAGTCACTCAACATCTAGAGGCTGCAGGTATAGATTTTATACAAAAACATAACAACGCCACAAATGTTCCCCAAGCTCCTGGTATTGAAGCTTATTGACCTTTGTGTAAACGATAATATAAAAAAACAAACAGGAAAACCTAAATCGTTGACTGGATTTAAGCATAGATTGACTAAATTGGCTAAAATTGTGACAGCTAGGTCTTGAAAAGCTGTAATGAGACGAGTAGCAATCAACCTTAGAAAAATTGGCTACAGAGGCTTTGCACAAGCAAAATTAATATAAAATAGCAAATAAAATGAAATTCTGAATTTAACTAAACGTAAATATTAGTGCTTTGTAAGATTTTTTTATTAAATATTTTCATTCGAATCTTGTCTCTTTACTTCTGGGACAGCCCATACTAAAATCTTGTTCACCATTTGACCCGGCCGTGTGTCCAACATAGATGATGACTGAAATAACTCCATGTGTTAAAGCGCATCGTTTGTCTCCCTCCAGCCAAGTCATCTATCTCCCTCTGGCGGAGTGATTCGTCTCGGGCGATAACGAAAATGTATGGCTATTAGTACAAGAGATTTATTGTGAACGTTAGGTGGGATATATTGACCGTTCTAGATATCGAGGTACTTCAAGTGATTTCTTTGTTTATTTTATATAGGCTTTTATCAATCTCTTTTATATGGGAAACGGTGTTCACCACAAGCACAGTAAATACCAAATATTTCTAGAATAGTTCAACAGCTTTAGCTTTAGAACTCTGAAGGTCGTAGGAGTCCGCTGGTTGCGGGTGGCACAGGACCGGTCATTGTAGCCAATTTTTGTGGGAGGCCTATGTTCAGGAGGACGTCTTTCGGCTGATATGATGATGATGATGAAATCAGCTTTTGTAAGCTATACGTAAAGTAAATACTTACTTATGTAAAATAATGCACCTGTAGCAAACAACTGCTTATTATGAAGAAGCGAGACTTGCTGAAACAGATATTTGTTATCACTGGGAAGACCCAACCCTGTTATCATTTTAAGATTGTCATTTATTAACTGAATCATTTTCATTTTAATTTCCAAAAATATTCTGAGAAGCGAGAACATTTTTTTTTGTTCACAATTCTGTAAAGGTTTAGGTCAGCGAAGAACCTAAGACATTTGAATTACGCACAAAAATTCTCATAAAAAATCTTAGTCCCCTGCTGGACGATGGTCAGGATGCTTAGCCAAGTTGCCAATCGCTAACGCTTAGTAGCGTATCGTAGTTTTCCCTCTCTGTCACTCTTTAATATTAGTGCGACGAAGACAGTTAGCTGCCTTTCGTTTACAATTGACGATTAAGCGTTAGCGATTGGCAACTTGTCTAAGCACCCAGTAGCCGTATCATGACATCGCAAGTATCGGTAACGTTGGGTTTTTCTCGATACGTAAAGCAGGCTATTGTGACCGGTCCAATATGTCGGTTCGAGCGCGATAGATGCATTAGGGCATTTCTTGGAGCGTTTCAACCGCCGTGACTTCAATAGTTGTCAATTACAAGATATCCAAAAAAATGTGAGAATACCCGCGAAAAAGGTTGATTTTCCTTTTGAAATTTGAATTGACTAGACATGTTATTTCCGTGGACCCTTCAAATATTAATGGGTAAGGCCGCGGATTTTGACGAATTCGGAGCTTAAAATTTGTCTTGCTCTTATAAAACAAAACTGACAACATCTAGAGAACTCCGATCATTTTTAAAATATTCCCCTATGCTCAGTTACATGTAATCAAATGAAATAGCTAATTTAGCTCTTTATTTAAAATTAATAAATAAATATTTCTGCCAAAAACGTAACATAAGTCGAGTAATTTTTTCGACTACGAGTACTTAAAACCTTTTTTTTTCATATTATTAGACTTGTTAGCATTAAATGTTTGATTATAAACCAAATTAGAATGATAAACGATTGCTTCGTTCATTAAGGACTTATGATATGTGAACAATTTTACTGTTTTCTTTCCCTTTACTTTTTGGGTCACCAATTCCAAACTTACGTTACGATACTTTCGTAACGCTTTTTTAAGGTCATATTTAAGCCAATGTTGGTAGAAATTTGTTTATCGACACTAGGAACTCTTATTCTAGTAGGGCAACCCCCATAGGCACACTCACTCCCATTAATTCGTTAACAAATGGTTGTCACAGTGCACGCGGCGAAAGTTTTAGCAAAAAACGTCTAAAGTGGTAGTGTGATTTTTACGGTAAGTAGTGATTATTATTAAACGGCTGTTTTTTCACACGAAAGGGTTTAGTTTGAAACGTCAGTAGAATGTATTATTATGTTCAGATTGCAATTATTTACCAAGATAATCAACCTTTTTTCAAATATACGTTACACTTATGTTACGAATACGTTACATTTTTACAAAACGTAACGTATTTTTTATGTTACGTAACGAAAATATGTCGTAAAGGGAAGTGCACACAAATTTACTGATTTCAATGAGTTTTATTAGATTTTGAATGACAGCATACTGTAACAAGTGTTTGCGAAACAAATCAAATTATTTTGTTATTTAGGTATTTTGATTTGCGTTTTTTTAAGTAATTAGCTTTTTCCAGTGGGTAATTTTACCCCCCTAGGGCTAATGAAATACAGTATAATTAATAACGCGTTTAATAGTGTTAATTAATAACAGTTCAATTTCCATTTAAGCATTTATTGTGAATTATAAATTTTAGATGTCATCCATCATCATCATCATCATCATCATCATGTCATATACCAAAGAAATATGTTCATTTATGGTGATTTATTTAGTTTATTTAGTTCCAAAGATTATGGCATTCAAACATTTATAAATACTGTTAATTTAAGTGATTACTAAGTATGAGAAATTACATTATATGGGTTGATTATTATATCTGATTAAAACAACTATTTAGTGATAAAAATATGTTTTTTTTACGAACTTTATTTAATCAGAGTTCATACCAGTATGAGCTGAGCTTTATAGTAACTTTCGTTGCGTTTTATGGTATCGTAACGTATTTTTTTTATGTTATGTCTGTGTCACATTCGTCAAAATCCGCGGCCTTACCCTAATATAACCTATTCTCAAATGAAACAATGGAAATAAAAACATTTTAGCGTGAAAAGACAGAGAAAATTTCACAATATTTATCGACCTGAGATAAATATTGTGAAATTTTCTCCGTCATGATAGGCATACTCGTAATATTGGTTTTGTGGATATGAGATATATCTAAATTCGACCTTGTCTCGAAAGCATAAAGTTACACTTACAAGTCAGAAGTTACGAGAAATTGCTAAATCCAACCTTATGCCTTTCATGTCGCTATTTATAATTATCGTACTAATTATAGGTACCTAATGTGTTTCAAATAAATGTGAATACGCCGTATTTGAATACATAATAATTCTAGCAAAATATCTTTAAGTAAATAATATCTTAGTCAACACAGATTATTTACCTATAACAACGAACCAAAATAAACAGACAATGTAAGCAAATAACAAACATTTTGATGAGAAGTAAACTTGCGATGGTATTTGTAAACTTTCTTGGTTGCACGAGTATTCTGCGTCTTATTTTCGGAGATATGCTCAGAATCGAGCTATGGTAACCATGGTAACCACACGAAAGGAAACATGTACAGTCGAAGACAAAATAAGGGGTATACAAAAACGTTCAAAAATATGTCCCAGTGCACTCTAATTCTGTGTAATAAGAACGTCGTAACATATTTATGAACGGATTCTTTCGATACTTATTTTTGCACTTGACTGTACAGGCGACGACAAAAATCTTAATTATAGCTACCAAACTATACCGATCCGATTTTATTATTTTAAATTTACAGTTTTTTATCGGTACATGCCCTAAATTAAATTTTGTGGATTTTACACATCTCTAGTATCTACTAAACTGCATCTGCAGTAAACTGCAAATATCGATTGCCGCGCCTAACTCTCCAATTTTATAGTCGGAGTTCGCTCAAGAGTGCGCCGTAGTGTATGTTGGGGCAATTTGTATGGTAATGCAGCCAATAGCACTCCAGCGGGAGCGTCAAGTGACAGGAGAGAGCGGTTTTCTAGTTTAATTGATTGTTCCGCTAGCCTATCAAAGTCGAACTATTTTTTATTCAAGTAGGAAAAATAACAAGTAATTTTAAATCGTCTTTCACATTATGCATTATAGGAACCCTCCCACAAGGTTCGGATCTCGGTGACCTCAACTAAGTAGTTCGTTTTCTTAGCATTTTCATGTATTTATTGTTTTTCTATGTTTTTCACAATGGCAAGTTTCAAAAGTATAATTTTCCGGTTCTAACCCTACACCACTGACCCGAGAGGAATCCCTGGTCCTAAGTGGACCTGATAAGTGGAGACCCTGCCTACGAAGCTTCGAATCTGAATTCCCAATTCCGTTAAGGCCATTCTCTTATTAATGGCTTTTTTCCTGTTTTTCTTTATGCAAGTCATCATTTCATCATCATCATTTCAGCCAAAAGAGTTCCACTGCTGGCTAGACATAGGCCTCCCCCAATGATCGCCAATATGACCGTTTCTGCGCGAACCCCTTACCTCACCAGTACCTTTACTGCTACCAAAGTCAAGGCACCGAGGGTCGCCGGAATCTCAGGGCCATTTATAGTTTGTAACTTTCATAGGGGGATAAATGCCATAATCACCACGCTTGGCATGCGGGTTGCCGATCGCAGTAGATTGAAATAAGACATCGACAGACGCTGCAGCCCATCTGTCGTCTTTATGTAAGTACAATTACATTATCTAATTAGGTATTGGAAATATACATCTAAGTTTTTAAGGTTGTTTAAGTTACAATTATGTTTTAAATTGCGCAATATTGTAAATGAAAGTAGTGTATTTTGGTGAAACTAATTTGCAAAATATTATTACAAACTCAGGCAGAAGGGTAGAAGACCCTGGTCCGGTCTAGTCGTTTCTGGTGCAAAGTTGGCCATAGCTATCCAACGCTTATAGCTGCATTGGAAACGTCATGCAACCGGATATAACGAAAATATTTTGAAGTTTCAATGTGCAATAACAATAACGCATCGTTCTACATTTTTGAGAATTTTTCTTTTTATACCCCAATTGTAATAATGTGTCGCCAATATAATGAGTTTGTATTAAAACATAGGGTAATTGATATTTTCGACTCACGACTGGCAGTGTTCAGAAGGCAGGTAGCTAAACTTATCCTCCGTCATAATCAAGCTTGAAAATAGATATTGTAATTAAAAGTGAAAAAAAAAGTTAGTTATTACCTTATTCCATCAGTATGTAAAATTTTAGTTTTAGGATAGTGTTTCCTGATATTTGTCTTTGCGGTGCATGTCTGTTTTGGATGGCATTTTTATTCAAAACCAGTTCTTTACTGTATATTGTTAGTCATTGTACTGAATGTTGTCGGTTTGGTGTGCCTAATAAATAAAATAAAATATTTGGTGACGGTATCAAAATCTTTATCTTTCAGAGTAACCCCTATACTCAAACTATACCGTATAGGCACTACCCAAATCCATATCCTGCAAAAATTGACAAAGCGTGACATTCGTCCCCACTTACCCCTCGAGGGTCAACGCCCTGTCCCTGAGAATGATGATTGACGACCACTTGACTCCACCTGGACCCTTACCATAATCCGCCTTGGCACATTTAATTTAAACCTCCGTGAGACATAATTACTATAAATCATCATCATCAGCCAATGTAAGTCCACGGCTGGACGTAGGCCTCTCCTATTAACTATGCGTATAGACGCATTAGGAGGTAAATGCCCATAATCGCCACGCTAGGCAAGCGGATTGGCGATCGCAGTAATGTGTCAACTATGATGACGCTGCTGCCCATCATCAATCTTGTAGAATGGTCAGTGACACTTCAATCCCTTAGTCGACTCTTACGAATAGAATAGAATCTTTATTTGCTTAGAATAAGTAGCTACATCGGTGTCCATAGTTGGTAAGCGACAATAAGTATCTTATTCTGCTATTTGTATAATGTAATACTAGCATGCAAATACATAACTTAAATATAACTAAAATACTAAAATATCTTCAGACAGAAAATCCTTTACGTCATAATATTGCTTCTCACTTATTGGTTACTTGATTTTTGAATCTATTTAAAGGTAGTTCTTTTATACATTTTGGCAACTTATTAAATATTTTCATACACATAACAAAACAGTGACTAGAGTACAGAGCGGTTCTGGGAATGCAATCATGAACTAACCTTTCAGGATTTCTTTGGATTCTAGTGGAAATGCTTGCAGCTGTTCTAAATAAATACATATGTCTCTTAACAAACATGCAGATTTCTAGTATATATAAGCAGGGAAATGGTAAAATTTTTAGCTTTTTGAAGAGCGGTTTGCATGATTTGTAATTAGCCAGCCCGAATATAGCACGCAAACATTTACGACATTTTTGTGCAAAATGCTGTGCTGGAATAATTAAAATTTCCCCACAAAATTAATCCATATCTCAATACTGAGTTTACATATCCATGATACGCGGCTAGAGTAGCTTGTAATCCTGCTGTGCGCCTTAACTTACGTAATACAAAAACAAAACTATTAAGTTTGCTGCGCACCTTATCAATATGCGTTTGCCAGTCCAAATGTTTGTCTAACATAACTCCCAAAAAGGTAACACACTGCAATTCTTCTAGTCTTATTTCTAAAATGTATATCGAGGTTAAGATTTTCACCTCGTTTTGAATTGAATTGTACATAGTAAGTTTTATTAACATTAATTTGTAAATTATGTCGCTCTAACCATGTTATAACAGTTTCTATCATGTTAGAATTAATGTTATGGGGCGATAGTTTTCAACGGCATTTTTGTCTTTTTTTTTAAACAACGGTTTCACAACGGATGTTTTAAGCAGTTCTGGGAAAATACCACTTTCGAAAGAGAAATTTACTAAATATGTAATTATTACAATAAGCTGGGCTTTACATTGTTTTATGACATAAGTACAAATTTCGTCGAAACCCACGGCTTGCGTATTATTCAATGATGAGATAACATTCATAATTTCATTTTCAGAAAAAGGGATTAAAAACATAGTATTATTGTTAGAAGTTGAGCTAGCAGGAGAACCTTTATGATTATAGTTATCTAATTTCTCATCTTTATTATTTGTTAATCCAATAAAATAATTATTAAAATGCTCTGCTATACGATGTGGTTGACTAATAGTTTCATTATTAGTACATATTTTTTCAATATAATGTTTCATACTCTTATTTTCAGTTTCTTTCTTAATTAAGTCCCACGAGGCCTTACATTTATTTTTACTATTAGCCATATAATTCTTGTTTTTAATTTTTTGGGCTTTATTAATACATTTTTTTAGTAGTTGTGTATATGAATAATATTCAGTTTTCTTTTGATAATTTTTTCCTTCTTTATAGTATGAAAACCTCAGTTTCCTTTTTGTTTTACAGCTTATTTTTATACCATTTGTGATCCACTTTGGTTTCTTCAAAAGACCACATGTAATTTTTTGACGTTGTGTAGGGAAACACAGACTATAAAAAAGTGAGAACATTTCGTGAAATTTATTAAACGCTCTATTAAAATAATTTTCAACGTGTACTTAAGAAAAAGTAAGATTATTTAAGCATTCTTTAAATTTCCTAATGTTTTCAGAAGAATAGTCACGTTTAACCCTGTAATAGAACTTATTCTCAATTAAGTAAGAGCCTACGTTAAAACTAAGCATCTGAGCTGTATCATGGTCAGAGAGTCCTAGAGGTAAAACATAGGATTTAGTGTTCTTAATATTACTTAGAATATTGTCAATGCATGTTTTTATCCTCGTGGGTTTTTTGATGTGAAGTTCCATGTTATAATTACTTGCAATGTCTTTCAACTCTTTGCTAATTTTATTGACTATTAGAGTATTAATATTGAAGTCACCACATACTACAATTTGTTTAAATTTATTATCAAGATGGTGCAAAAGAGTATCTAACTTTTGTAGAAAGAGATTTGGCGGTGAATTTGGTGTTCTGTATAAACAAACTACTACAATATCATGTTTTACAATTCGTATACCACAACATTCAAATAATTTATCCACAGAATATTTCTTCATATCTTCAAGCTCACTATATGACATACCATTTCTGACCAAAATACACACACCTCCTCTGTTATCATCACTATGAGAATAAGATGACGCAAGTTCAAAGTTTTCTAAATAGCAATAATTTTCATTTCCTCTCCGAATAAATGTCTCTGTAAAACATAAAACATGGGGACTTTTACCTTCCTGAGATAATTCATTTAGGGTGACTTCTAGGATATTTTTCTTTGATGAGAAACTGGCAATGTTTTGATGCATTATTCTAATGCATGACGAATTATTCTGCTTAGGAGCGAAAAAGCTGTTTCTTTGCCTGTACTCTCACTGGAAAATAGTCCGAAATTTTTTTCTGCGTGCATTTGCTTTGACTATTTCTTTGAATTTGCCAGGTAATGAAATTGCTGATGTGGCCCAGTATATTTTCTGTGCCACGTTTACTTATTTTTCCTGTTTGTAAAAACATATCAAATGTCAGGTTCAGATTAGAGTCATGGGAAAAATACTTTTTATGGAATATTACGTCGTTTAACAGCATTGAATTGAAGTCTCCTACTTTCCTGTTATATATAGGTTTGCCTAGTTTGTACGTTGGACAAGCTACTATTACATTTATAGTTGCAATGGCTGCTAGAGATTGATTGATGATCTTCATTAATTCACGATGATCTGCGTGTGATTCAAAGTCCTCTTCGCCTATAAGAACAATACAGTAGTCGTTTGATGTAAAGTTCTCCAATTTACGTTCTATATCTTTGAAACGACATCCGCAGGAGGAGTTGTGGTGGTGACAAATGTATTCTTACTGCCGTCACCACACGGTCGTCACAAATCGAAGAGCCTAGATCTCCATTATCAACCTCTGAGCTTCGCGTTCACGCCTCGAAATACACGTGATTTTAACCGTTTATATATTATGTATAGCCTTGGTACATATCTCTCTCTCCAAGCCGATTTCGGCTACAACGACTGCAACTTGACAAATTAATCCGGAGTCCAGCTATGCTATTCTCTTATTCACAGATTCGACGCTGCGTTCGTCAACGAGCTCGACGACGAGACAGCCTTCACTTCGACGTAGAGCGCAGCGCTGCGAAAAACGGTATTCACCAACGTAGAACAGATCGTCCTCGAACTGTAGGCGGTAACTCTCGACGAAGTGTAGTTCCAGCTCACGCCGCATTCGTCGCCGAGCGCTAGTGTCGTTTAAAGTGCATTAGTGAATACCATTTTTTGGCTCGACGCTGCCGCAGCGCTGACACAGCGCTGTTAGCAAGGCGGTTTCTTTAGTGAATAACACTGTTGAATCAAGAAGGAGTCAATTGCGCGAGATATATTAAAGTTCATAAGCGGTTGCGCAGGCACAGATGCACTCCCTCGTCCTAACCTTAGTATATACGTATCTATACCTATCTATCTATTATATAATTATATCGTCGCTTAGCACCCACATCACAAGCCTTAATTGAGCTTACCGTGGGACTAGGATGATTTGTGTAAGATGTCCCAAGATATTTATTAATTTATTTTATTTATAATGTTCGTCTTCATTTTCAAAACTGTGCAATTTACATAAATTAAATCTAACTAATCAACACACCTAACCTACTTATATCTAAGATTGGCCAATGACTTTTGTGACATTGTACCGAGAATGGTGGCGGCATTTCCTCACTGTATCGCAATAATGGTAAAAATAATTAGGTATTAAAATATGTCAAAACATAATTGCCATGGTGATAGTGTATCGTAATATTCTGTAAAATATTAAATCAATAGTTGAATAAAATAAAAAACTAATGGTAAGGGCACTAGTGAAAAATGAAGGTCCGCGGGCGAGACCCCCGGATGAATTATGGCAAATATAACGTCAGTGAAGTTGACGATTGAGTAAAAATGGATTTCTACACCTGTGCTAAGATGCGTAGGTATTTTGATTTAGAAATATTTGACTAGAGGTCGCCAAAAGCCGCTGTCGTTTTGTATGGCAAAGTAAGTTTGATAAAGATAACACTGATTTTAGAATATTCTTGTAATATATAATATTTGAGAAATAAATACTTTTTTTTAGGATAAGGTTACCTTTTTTTAGTCATTTATAACTTTTGAAAATAAGTTTTTCAACGTTGATGAGCCTGAAATAATAACAAATCACATAGTGTATTCACAGCATTATTTCACCCTTAAATTGGCAAATTAAACAATAATCATTCGTTTTAGCCTAGAGCACAAAATTCTGTCTTAAAAAAATACAAAAAGTCGTCGTGAGTCGAAAACTATGTTCATTGTGACGAACAATACCAATTTAAGGGTTAAGTATTTACAACATTTAAATTACTTTGTGACCTTTTCATTGATAATTGTACTGAGATAATACCTACTAATAAAGTTTCATTCTGACACAAATCCACAGTAAGCTCAACTAAACGCTTGTGATATGGGTATTAACGATGATAAACATACATATAAGCAGAGATCGGACAAATGTACGTCATGGTTCGCAATATAGACATGACTACACAGTTAAATAAATGAATAACTAAACGTATTTTTACCTTTTCTATTTAGATTATTAGTTTTTATTTTAGATAAGATTTCTTTGTTTGTGTGTTTATATCATAATTTAGAATAAGTTTATACAATAAAGGTACTTATACATCCCTTCCATAACTAAACAATTAATTTTCGAAAATTTTATATCGAAGCTTTAAGATGATTATTTACAAAGGCTATCGGTGTCAAATAGGTATTTAAAAAAAAAATTATATGATTAATTATTTATTAAATTTTGAAGTCATGTCCTTATTATTGCGAACAATGACGCACAATTTTGTCCGATCTCTGCATATAAGTAAACACTATCAAAGTAATTTAGTTTGATTAATGTGGACCAGCCATGAACACTCTTTTGTAAACTAACACTTTTTATGAGAAATATTCGGTACAAGTAAATACATAATTAAAATCATGAAGTTTTCATGGAAAATCAAGTAGAAATAGAAATTAGAAAATCAAGACAACCAAACATACATCTTGGGAATTATTAATAATAGTGAAACTTCAAAGTCATAGTTAAACTATTATCTATTTCGAGAAGCAGAATCGCTCTCGCTTATAACTTGCTCCAAACTAAAGTAATATAAACTTTGTTCGATTGTCCTGTATATTTCAGTCTGAGTTATTGACGGTAAGTTGAAGTATACTCAATTAGCTGTACGATATTTTACCAATTAAATATATTTCCTCGGTAATTTATATTAAATCAGAGGTAATTAATTATTACATTACAAGCTTACGACAACTAAGAGTCGATTTCACCACCCCCTATAAAATATATCTGTCAGATAAATGTAGTAGTAGTAGTAGTAGTAAAACACTTTATTGTACAGAAAAAACAAATCATAACATGATAAATAATCACTTTTAGAATAAGTACAAAGGCGAACTTATCCCATTAATGGATCTCTTCCAGTTAACCTTTGAGCAGTTGAGGAGGACTAGATAGAGAAAGCAGACAAACTGTACATACAAAGCGATCAGGACAAAAATAAAAAAATAAAAATAATAATTAAAATGCTAATCTAAACAAGATATACACATTCTTATTAATCAAAATTGTATGTTTTGGTTTAATGCATGATGATCTTAAGATGTACTACAAATGTTTTTTGAAAAGAGTTGTCCCGCTGAGTTTCTTGCCGGTCCCAATTTTGGGATACCTTCCTAACAATACAATCATACAAAGGAAGGAAATACTTCTCAGGCAGTGGCGTAGGGATAGAACCGGCGTAGATTATTTATTTTGTCTCTTGTCTTCATTCTGAAAGTATTTGTAATGAATAACTAGCTTAATTTGCAAATTTTGTATGTACATCCACCCTTAAAATTTATTGTCTGTGGTTTAGTAATTTTTCTTTGGTGGGTAGTTTTGTACTTATCTTTCTTATTTTGATGGAGGTAGATCTATCAAATTTCCTCCATTGTCAGTCATCCGCAGACCACGAACCCTGTAAAGTGTTCGAAACGTCGGAATGAAGTTAAAATTAGTTAATATACGCGAGTTTATCCGTTTTCATAGTTTTATTTCAAGATATACACATATAATATTTATCTTATTTTTATTATTTTAGGGATAACAAATAGCCATACAAAATATGTTACAGCTTGGGTATTAAAAGTAATAAAATTGCTAAATGTATCGCCTACTACATTATCCACGAATTACTATACCAAAATGTGGTCGGATCTATACCAAAGTGGACAAAGTGTAGATCATGTGTGTACCTAAGTGTAATATAACTAGGGAGATGGTGCTGCCATCTACAGTTTTAGATGTAGTTTAAAGTTGTACCAGGTTCGGAGCTTTAAATAAGAAAACAGTTTACAAAACCTCAAGAAACAACTTGAGCCGAGAAGTGCATTTCGCTCGAGTGTAAACCGGGCTTAATCCAACAGATTTACAACTATCGGAATTGGATTTCTGTGTGAGTCGCTTTGACTTTGCCTAAACTTGTGAAGATATTTATTTAGTTTTTTTTGTTATATTATGGAGATAATTTGACGATATTGATTTTTCTCATGTTTTCTGTACAGTTTCTTCAGTAAATCTAATAAGGGCGAAAAATTAAACTAAGCATGGGATTTATTTGTGTAATCATGGATTACGTGTTTTTTTTAGTTACACTTAATTATGACCCAACTCCTCCTGCGGGTGTCGTAAGAGTTGACTAAGGGATTGAAGTGTCACTGACCACTATTTGATAAAAGATTGATAATGGGCAGCGGCGTCATCATAGTGGACACATTACTGCGATCGCCAATCTGCTTGCCCAGCGTGGAGATTAAGGGTATTTACCTTCTAATGCGTTTATACGCATAGTTAATAGGAGAGGCCTGCGTCCAGGACTATCATAGGCTGATGATGATGATGATGATGACCCTACAATTTCTTTAAAGATTTTTTGAGCAACAATCGTAAGTACGAACAGTTGTTAATATTGGTATGACAGTTATGTCATCTGCTTTTGAAATTAGCTGTCAACGAGCGTTTAACTTTAGTGTGTTGCGCTACATTGCGCGCCGAATTATTTCGTATGGATAATTTTGTTGCGCTAATTCTAAGTAAAAGTTATCTAAATAGACTTATAATACTATGACCTAAACTAACCCCCGCTAAGAGCTTTGCCCATTATATTGTATACTGATGTTTAACTCGACATAAAAAATTCAATTTTCCTTCTAGAATTTTAGTCACATTAAAACGGGAACAAAACAAAACAATTTAGGCAGTACTCCATCAGCCCTTCCTTATCGCAATAACCTTTTTTGTCTCAACCGGTTAAAAAATCACTCAAGCCCGCACCCTCTTCTGCGTAGATAGATTACTGTCCACTACATAGAGCATAATGATCATACCTCGATATTTCTCTAGCAGGAACGAGAGATTGACATAATCAAACATCGACATAAAAGACACTAAGTAGAAACGCGGCTTTATTTAAATAAATAAACAAGTAAATGCTTATTAGGTACCAGAAATGTATACGAAAGTTTCAGTTCACAAAAATAATTTGAACATACTGAACATTATCATTGATATAACAATATCCATCGGGCCTAAACTGGGCACAGGCTGTATCTTGGAAACCGAGGTAAGAGATTTCACTAATAAGATCTACCTCCTTATTCATAAGCGTCTGCTAACTTAACAAGCCGCTAATAATTGTTTGTCCCTTTTGCTCTTATGGATACATTGTTAAGACCGAAAGGGACAAACAAATTAGCGTCTTGTTAAATTAGCAGACGTTTATGAATAAGGGGGTTAGAATATAACATTTCAAAATAAAAAAGATTAACATAATGCTGAAGTTAAAAGATTTACAAATATAACATAGACTTAAATATGGAAGAGAAATAAATATGTACAATTATTTAGATTTAACATATAAAAAATAAGTACAATTATTCAGATCTTCATGGAGCAGAAATTGGTTTACTAGATAGGACAAATAGGGATTAACCGGTTTTAATCCATTAATTAAATACTGCAGTCGAATGGCTACAATGAAAGTCGCATAAGTTGAATTTAAAATTATCTCGAAGTCGTATCGTCACTGCGTGTCAAATGCATCTTGAATTGTAAGTAATTCGCAACCACAAGCCATTTGACACCAATTTCTTGGCCTTCTTTCACTTTTATGTTATATTATACTCAATCGAATAAACTTAGACTGTGTTTTTCAAGTCACTAACCGCAGACCTGCACTTTCACGATGTCGCATATTTCCAAAAATAAACGAGTTACTTCCTAAAAAACATAGTATTTTTTTTTAATCATATATAATATATTTTCAAAACTATCAAAGATTGGCCCTTGTGGCATTGTGCAGAGGATGCTGGCGGCGATGCGTTGTGCGAGGAAGTCGCCAGCTCTTCGGTCTTTATAGTTACGTCAACCAGACGTTTCGCGATCTCAGCAAACAATTCGCATGCGCTGGGGCCCCATGAACCTAAAGTTTCTACGCCAAACAAAATCGTACTCTTTGCCAAGGCCGTCACATTTATTACGTTTAATTATAAATTAGACATTTCAGGAGTAAAATAAATAAATAAATAATAAATAAATAAATATCTTGGGACATTTTACACAAATCGACTTGGTCCCACGGTAAGCTCAATTAAGGCTTGTGATGTAGGTACCAAGCGACGATATATATAATAATAGATAGATACATATAGATACTTAAATACATAGACAATTAGACAGCCATGACCAAGGAACAAATATTTGTGATAAATAAATACACAAACATTGCCCTCGCCGGGACTCGAACCCGGAACCTCCAGCTTCGTAGGCAGGGTCACTACCAACTAGGCTATGGAGGCTGACAAATGTTGAAAACTTAAGGCCAAAATCCCACAATGCAGTCTCTACCGTGCCACAATCTACGCCCGTGAGTGATGCGTCCGTAGACATCAGAATGTCTCCTCTATAAATCTGGGAGGGCCGGAGTTATAAATTTTTCGGTCAAGAAATTGGCCGGCAAGATTTACAAGCCGTCTGGTAAATACCTGTTCAACATAAGTTTGGAATTTATGGGTCCAATATGTGGGTACGGGTTTTATCTAGGCTATTGTTGTTGTTTTGAAAATTGTGTTCGTGATTTTCTACTAAAGAACATAGATACAGGCCCTGAAAATCAGCGTCGTGACAATCTAGCCATGATGCTGAGTGGCAACCTTTTTGGTGTGTTTATAATTTCATCAATTTCTTTGTAAGTGTACCTATTTAATCGCCAAATAAATAATATTCTATTCTATTCGATTCTATGTCGTGGAACTAGGGACCCTAAGGGGAGCATTCAAAGGGGCCCGTACAAACGCGTGTATATTTCAACAATTGAGTTTTCTTCCCAGATAATGTATATTTTTTTGAGCCGTGTGGTCACGGCAATAAGAATACACCCACTTGTCACCACCCCAACTCCTCCCGCGGGTGTCGTAAGAGCCGACTAAGGGATCGAAGTGTCACTGACCATTATTTGATAAAAGATTGATGATGGACAGCAGCGTCATCATAATGGACACATTTGTCAGGCTTCGTAGCCTAATTGGTAGTGACCCTGCCTACGAAGCTGGAGGTTCCGGGTTCGAATCCCGGCGAGGGCATTATGTGTGTATTTATTTAAATATTTTTTCCTTGGACATGGCTGTCGACGTCTATATATTTAAGGATGTATCTGTCTAATATATATATCTCTATATATATGTATCTGTCTAATATATATATCGTCGCCTGGTACCCATACCACAAGCCTTAATTGAGCTTACCGTGGGACTAGGTCGATTTGTGTAAAGATGTCCAAAAATATTTATGTATTCATATTGTTTAATAAAATTATAAGGATGAAAAATATAGACACATTGTATGACATTTATTTTGTCTGGTTTCTGCTCCAATGACTTTCTGACTGAGATGATATTTCTTCATTTCTGAGAAAAGCGAGGGATTTTATTCAAGGGAAATATTAAATTATTTACGTCGCACTTCCAGGAATGTTTTAGGTACACGAGAATTGGATTTATAGTTTCTAATGATTGTTATTTTGTACCTCTAAGCACTTGTTCGATTAATCAATATCACCTTATTTTTGGTATGACATAATAAATAAATATATTGGGAAATCTTACACAATATTTTTAATGTTAGCACAACAAAGTGGCTCCACTCCACATGGTCGTAAGTGAAAAGTAGAGCCCAAATCGCAGCGGTAACGAACAGGAGACCAGCAGTAACCTGTCAGTTGGCAATGAACTTATTATTTATAAACGATATTATTTATAAATAGATACAGATACATTTATTTTCAAAACTACAATTTATGTACATAGATTAAATCTAACTAATCTACTTAACCTAACCGATATCTAAGATTGGCCCTTGTGGCATTGTACCGAGGATGCTGGCGGCATTTTCTCGCCGTATCGCAATACTGATGCGTTGTGCGAGGAAGTCGCCAGCTATTCGGTCATTAGTTACATCAACCAGACGTTTCGCGATCTCAGCAAAATAGATACATACTTAAATATATAGACAGTCACGACCAGGGAATAAATATTTACGGTACCTAACTAAATACATAAATCATGCCCTTGTCGGGATTTGAACTCGGAACCTCCAGCTTCGTAGGCACAGTCACAATGAACTATGGAGGCTGTCACCTTTGTTCTCTGTCTTCAAACCAGATGATTCAACTATAGTCCAGGATGCTTAGCCAAGTTGCTAATCGCTAACGCTTAGTAGCGTATCGTAGTTTTCCTTCCCTGTCACTCTTTCATATTAGGAGCATTCCATGAAAACATCTACTTTTTGTCGCTTACGTGTCGCTATGGTAGCTACCCTAAGAAAATATGCTACCTGCTAGGAAACACTGTCAATCTTAAAGCCTTGATATGTTATTATTATACCGTAACTCAGCTTACTCAGCTCAGCTTCAAAAGTATTGAAAAGACTGTGTCGCTTACGACATGTTTTTATGGAATGCTGGAATGCTCCATTAGTGCGACAAAGACAGTTAGCAGCCTTTCGTTTACGTCTCCTTATTGTGCCATACTGTATTATTATACAATTTATTAATGTGATTTTCTTTGTTGTAATTGTTAATCTATTCTGTTGATATAATTATAATTGTTTCTGTATTATTGACATTCGAACATGTTGTTCTTATTTTTATGATTTTTGTCTTAGGGTTAAGCGATTGTTACATATATTTTCATCATTATTATTTTATTATTGACATTCAAAAGTGCTGTATTCTCCTGCCTACTTGAATAAATGCCTTTGACTTTGACTTTTGACGATTGACGATTAAGCGTTAGCGATTGGCAACTTGCCTAAGCACCCAGGTGTCTCCAACATGACAACAAATATTATCTGCACATCTATCTGTTTACAGAACGTATCCAATCAGAGGCGTTTTATTTCCGCCTGAACTCGGGGACCCTTCATGGAGACCGTCTGTTACACCGACGCGAATGACAAGAGAAAAAATCAACCAATTAGACTATCAGCGTACAAAGTGGCTTTCAAATATTTTGCTAGTTTACGCTTAGGGAAAGAATTCTGTAGTCCAAAATAAATAAAAAAAAACTTAGAGATTAGCAATCGCAGTAATGTGTCTATTTTGATGCTGCCCATAGTTAATATTTAATCCCTTAATCGAATTTTGTGATACCCACGGGCAGATTTGGACTTGGAAACGTTGAAAATGTTGAAACATTTCTATTTTGAAAATATTATCGAACCGGGTTACTCACGTAATTTATTTAAGTCGATGATTGCTCGATATGTTTCGACCCATTAAGAGGATCCTCGTCCGGAGCACCCTCAAAGCCCAACGTGTACCGTGTTAATGGGTCGAAACATGTCGCTAACCTGAATAAAGTTTATAACTATCAGATTACAAGTCGGTGTAACACCAATCGTTTCAAGAGCCCTCGCATGCGAGTGTTTGCGAACGTACGAGAACATAACAGCTTCTTCAACTCGGTAAGTGTTTTAATTGTAGATACCCAACAGATTAGATCCAATTGGTTGTATGTCCTTATTCAATTAGTTGGACGTACAGTTTGTGTGGGCAGCGGATTTCGATTGGTCGGAAGTGTGAGTTGATAATTGATGTAAGTATTATTGATTTTTGTATGTGACGTGAGTTTGTTTTATATTATTCCTGCCGAGTTTCAGAAAAAAATAAAACGTACAACATGAAACGTACAATACGAAAGTACATTTCGATGCAAGTGCAAAAAAAAAAATTTTCGACGAGGGTGAAAGTTGGAGCCCGAGTGAAACGAGGGCGACAATCACCAGAGTTAAAAAGAAGTTTTTACACGTGTATCGAACTCGTGTCGATTTAAAACACTCCCTATCGGTCGTGTTTTAAAACATCGCCACTCGTTTCGGATTTCGTGTTTTTCGCACTTGTGTCGTAATGTATTATTTTACAATTAATGACATAAATTCAGTATAATGTAACGTTTATTCATTCAGTGAAATCAAAATTAAATAAAACTACCTTTCATTAATTTTTATTTTTAACACGCATTTATTAGCTTCAATTGTGATGGACTATCTAATCTTAGAATATTAATTTGACCCACATCCCTATCTTCAATTAGGATGAACATTTCACACGCTCTGAGTTCTGATGACAATATACGACTAGCTAAGAAACATCATCACAAAACCAAAATGGCGTCTTCCCCAAGATGGCTGACTGTTTGAAATCCCCCCCATTATAATATTAAAAATGCTTTTTTGCACCAGAAAAGAAAAAAAACGAAATACAAAGGTAGCAACAGGCTGTCTTATCGCTATAAGCGATCGCTTCCAGACAACCATGGGGTGACAGGAGATATAAGAAACAGAAATCATTAACAACAACAATTAATTTATTTTAATCATTATGGTATCAAATGAAAGGTTTGAATCGTGTTTTTTTCGTTTTTCAATTATTATTATTTACCATAAGAATAACTATACATTCTAAAGTTGTATTTTTTGCATCCGGAATAGTGTAAGAGCAGCTTTCCGAACCAGGTAAATCAAAGCGTGTTTTCTTTCGTTTCCACTGCGCTCTTCGTTTAAGTTGGGTTTCTATGCAGTTCATAATATTTTAAGCAAACTATATTCTGATCCTATTTGCTAAGAAATTGCTATCTTGGTAGGTATGCCATTCGTCAGTAAAAAACAAAAAAATAATAAACTAACCTTAAAACTTAAATGGCAGGTAAAACTAAATTACACGTATAATTCAAAAACATGGCTACAAGGAGCAGTGAAACAATTGACAACGTGACCGGTCGACGATATAATGACCGGTCCTGTGCTACCCGCATCCAGCGAATTCCTGCCAGCTACCTTCACCAGGTCAACCCACAGTCATATGGTTACACATTTAGAAGGTTTTATAGGTACGACGTCACTCCAATCAGTCTTCGCGTATTTTATTCAATTACAGTTGGACGTATTTATGCAAAAGAGAGCCAAACCACAAGGATTTTTCATTCTAATTAACATCATATATCAAAATACACAATCTTTGAAATGACAAATTCATGTGGGTTGGTTCCTTTCTGCATAAATACGTCCAGTTTTTTATTTTATTTTCACCGCTGATGTGGCGCCAGCATAACAGTATTTCCATCACATCCACAGCAGTTCAATTTATTACAACTCCTGTGGCCGGATCCCGTGACAGACTCCGTTTGTTATTTAAGGAAACCATTTTATATCTACAGGTATGTATTTATATGTTTGTCTTGATGCAAAGATTCTCTGTAGCCATTCTGCGTTTGGTTGCTTTCTGGATTGTCTAAAATTTTTAGTTGGTCGTTTTCTGCAAACTACCGTCAAATGAATTTACCGTGGGATTAGGTCGATGTGTTTAAACATTAAATAAATATCTTGGGACAATACATCTTACACAAATCGACCTAGTCCCACCCACGGTAAGCTCAATTAAGGCTTGTGTTGTAGGTACCAAGCGACGATACATATAATAGATAGATACATAATTATAGACACTTAAATACATGGACATGGACAGCTATGACCAGGGAACAAATATTTGTGATAAATAAATACACAAATAATGCCCTCACCGGGATTTGAACCCGGAACCTTCAGCTTCGTAGGCAGGATCACTCACTACCAACTAGGCTACGGAAGCTGACACTAAAATAATTAATTGTATAGTTATTCTTGTAGTAAATAATAATATTAAAAAAACGAATAAACACGAGTTTTTCATAATATATATTATTCAGTATAATAAGATAGATACATATAGATACTTAAATACATATGTATACAGCCATGACCAAGAAACAAATATTTGTGATAAATAAATACACAAATAATCCCTTTGCCGGAATTCGAACCCGGATCCTCCTGCTTCGTAGGCAGGGTCACTACCAACTAGTCTACAGGGGCTAAAAACACCATGTTTTTTTTATTGATTTATTATTTCGTTTGTATATCAAAGCACCTATTTCTGCATTTAAATAATAGTTCCAAGAGTTTACCTGCCATTTAAGTTTAGCGATATCCAAGCCATGTTTAACGACGTTTCTCCCATATCTGATATTCCTAGTACAAAACTATAAATCCGGCAACTCGCCATGAATTTTAAAATATCGATGCCTCGATGTTATGAGCGTTGAAATAGGCGCCGTAAAACCGAGATAGTTCCCCGCAGGTACATGAAAAAAGGAAATTTAGTCGGATATATTTATAGCGTAGAATACTTCCCGTTAGATGACGCAGTGTCACTGAGTGTCACTGACCACCCTTTGATACAAGATTGATGATGGGCATACCTCGCAACGGATGTAGCAAAACCGTAGCATTTGACAGTTTGATGTCAGGGTTGGCAATTACGATGACGAATTTACTTACTATACTGCACGTATGATTAATATTAACATAAGCAGTATTATTCCATAAATAACAAAAT